>JBAMYA010046821.1:0-10787 GCA_037176975.1 Arrhamphus sclerolepis | reverse complement strand
ACACACACACACACACACACACACACACACACACACACACACACACACATATATATATATATATATATATACACACACACACACATATATATATGTATATATATTTGTATGCTACATGGGAATTATTTTTATATTCTATAAAAATTATCATTTCATTCATAATCTATACCCGCTGATTCCTAATTTAGGGTCACGGGGGGCTGCTACAGCCTATCCCAGCCATTTGCCTTCTGGCAAAAGGCAGGGGTACACCTGGACTGTTTGCAAGTTCATCACTCTAAAAATTACATCATTCTAAATTATACATAATATAAAAAGAGATGAAATCAGATAAATTAAAATAAAAAAATGCTTATTGAAAATAGGGCAACTGGAAGATAATATATGGAACTTGGAAGCCCTAATCTGGTAGCAAAAATATACACATTCCTTTGCCATTCCTTTCCATGCATGCATGCATGGAAATGAATGGCTTAGCCAACTTTGAACTATCTGCAAACTCAAACTTTGAAGGTTCAGTGTATTGATTTGTCATATTTATGGACAGCCAGTTGAGGTGTCTTTACCACAGCATCTTAAAAACATAAACCACCTTAGTGGCTGATTTTGACAACATGAAATAAATACTAGTAAGTTAAATTCCTGACAGGGGCTTTTCTGTCGTGTTGGCATGTCCTCTCCATTGTTGCTTCCTCCCACAGTCCAAAAAAAAACTTGTATGACAGGTTAACTCGTGATTCTGAATTGCCCATAGGTATGACTGTGTGTGTACGATATGTGGCCGTGTTATGGACTGGCAACCTTTCCAGGATGTACTGCCGTACCTTTCATCTAGAGATGGATGGTATAGGCTCCAGAGGACCGCTTGATCATAAATTAGGACTAAGCAGGTACAGACGATGGATGGATTGATGAAATGCTAGTGGGAGTTTTCTGATCATATGATGCGGTGAGTCACAACTTGTGACTTTGAAGTAAAATATCAGGCAGCTTCTGAAGTCGCCATTAGATGGCGTCATTGACAAATGTACATGACCCTTAGTTCATGGACTAACCTGGTGTTTCATAGTCTAACTTTTACAGTCTCACTTCTCTTTGCCTTTCCCTATGTTCAGAAAACTCTGAATATAGGAATGCAGTTAGAACACACTAATTCTTGTAAAGTATTACCTAATGCACCAGCTTTGGTCTGAAATTTATAGTAGACAGTAGAGCTTAGAGTTAGCAAAAAAAAAAAAAAATTAATGATTAAAAAGTAAAACTAAATCCAGATGTCAGTAATGATATGTCATGTAATTATTTGTCTCTTTCTGCACATTGTTGGAGAGCAGCTAAATAAATTAACCTGTGCTATGCAAATTTGCAATCTTTTATCATAAATCCCAGGGTTCAAGTTTCTGATTATTATAAAGACCTTTGAAGCCTTTGTTCAATTATTTCAATGCAGTTGATCATTACATGATTACCTTGCACATTCTAAAGGTATATCTGGATTTTGATAAGAGGATCTTAAAGGCAATACTGTCTGCCCTGATTATGTCAAGCTTAAACCACACTTTGAGCTCATCTGGATCTCAGTCAGGTTCCAGATAAAAAGGAAAGCAACTTGACGAGAGAGTAAGTTTCTGTTAAAAAAAAAAAAAAAGAGAAATTAATGACCGGTAAGCAAAAAAGCAAAATGAATAAAATAAATAAAAAAAAATCAAATACACTTCCAGGTGAGGGTTTCTTTACCCTGTTAGAAAAAACTTTAGCTGCAGACGTTTTCTGGGACCCAATGCCCGGGTCAGACGCTGGTCAGGAATGACGGAAGGCTGTAAACCTGAGGTCACTACTACTCTCCCCAACATGTTTCTTTCAAAGTTTGCCAGGAAAAAGCAAATGCACAGAAAAATGCATTGAAGAAAAGTTATAAAAATAAAAGACCAACAAGTTACAACAAGCTATTATGTCCAGATTAATAATGATCTGCGCATCAATACCTCTGAAACCAGTAATTTAAATTGTAGAATTGTTTCTCATATTCAAATATCAATATTTTAGTAATTTGGGGGTTAGTGTGTCATTTATCGTTATCAGGAACATAGTAGGAACTAGCTATATGATCAGAATCTAGTCTAAATATGAACTACATCCAACTTGATCAGAACTTCTACACCAGATGTGTGAAATACCAGAGAAAATATGAGGTTAACATGTTACTTATGTCATTTATATTTGATATATATCCTGTTGTATTTTTTGTTGCTTTTATTGTACGAAAGGTTTGCATAAATAAACAACAAGAACAAGTAGTCCGATATTTTGTATTCATTATGAAGCTATAATTTGAAGTACGTTACGATCAGATCAGTATTGCTGATACAAGCCTGAATTTTACTTGACATTTAATCAGAAAGGAAATCAGCAGTGTTGTACATCACTGATAAAAAGGTGAAGGAGAGAATAAGAGACTCACCTGAACTGGCCAATCAGAAGTTACTGGTTTCACTGGTCACTGATGATTTTACAAGTTTATACTCAACTTCTGAATATTTATAAGTGGATCAGATGTCCTTATCCAAGCAACATTACTGAACAGAACGAAGAACAAGACCCACTAATAATGGAATCAAAGACAGTAAAGAAATGAATTTCATTTTACCAAAACAGAATGTTGATTTCAAATAATGATAATGTCATATTGATGAAACATTCAAAGTTATAACAATGGTCTGAAACAATGAGCGCTTTAGAACATCGGCAAATTAAAGTTTGATTAAGTTACAACTTTCATCCCTAAGTGTCCAAGAATGTGAGTGTTGAGAAGGAATGTGGCTGGAGCAACTTTAAAATAATCCTCTTGCTGGTTACCTTGACAACACAAGCCATAGGTCAGGGAGGTCTGGCCACAGGTTATAAATTTGTCTTCCCTTGGTCCCAAGAGTCCTCTGTAGCAGGAGAAGTGCAGGTCTGAGTTTCTACAAAACAACAATTTTCTTAACTACTGTGGACATGAATCTGTTTGAAATTTTCCAGACCCCAAGGCACTACATCTGCATTCTTAGAATTTCTTCTGTTATTCCTGTTATTCCTTGCAGCAACTCTGCTGCTCTGGGTCTTCAAGATGGAATAAAGGGAACACAACAGTGTCTTGATTTTCTTGCATTTATTCAGATTGCTCCAGCCAGTAGCAGGAACTTTTCCTGGCCACCCCTCTGGAGGCAGCACGCTGCTGCTGAAATAGAGGGAGCTTGATTGGCCATGTGGCACAGGTGTGCCAATCAGTCCCTCATCAGTGCTGTTCCCTGAGCAACCACATCATATCTCCCCTGCAGCTGAGTGAGACCACACCCCACCCCACCACCTCACTCCTATAAATCAAATTAGATTATAATCTACATGTCGCAGAAGCAGGATTTATTATTATCAACAATTAGCCTGAACAGCATGTTTCTGGACTGTGGCAAGAAGCTGGAGAAACCTAAGCAGACACAGTGAGAACATCTTTAACTGTGATAGGGTGAAGATCCTTGGTGCTTCATGGGAGTCACCCTAGCAGCCCAGGTCTACAGCTGCATAACTATGAGAGGACGACAGAGCTAAAACCTTTGTTGAAAATGAAGCTCTTAAGCCTAAACTTAAATGTAGAAAGGCCTCCTGGCCTGAGGCTGGAAGTTGATCCCATAATGGAGGAGCCTGATGGCTAAAGTCAGCCATCCTTTCTATACGTACAGACTCTTGGAACAGCAAGTAAACCTAGGACAGTATGGAACTATGAGTTTTTCAGATATGTTGAAGTTTTAATGTTCAAAGTTTTGTATGTAAGATGTAATATTTTAAATTCAATTGTAGATTTAACAGGGAGCAGTAATGAAGATAAAACTGTTTCCAGTTTGGGTTAGTTCTCGCATTTGCATTCTGGTCCAGTTGAAAGTTTATAACACTACTGTATGTACAGCAAAAAACAATGCATTACAATCATCTTTTTTTTTAAATATATTTTTTATTTTGATTTAAATGTTGACAGGACATATACCCCAATCTGGTTAAATCAACCAGTCAATCAATCAAACAAAAATGATATTAATAATTATAATAATGGTAATAACCAAAATAAATCCCAGTAGGATCACAGCAGTGCATAAGTTACAGAACCTGTGCAATTAATCAAAATTCAAGTTTGTGAGTTTCCATATAAGGTCTCCATAAATGAGCATTTTTTTTTTCTTTTTTACAATATTAGTCTCACCCTACATGAGCCCAGACATCAGTTCTTTTGTCCACATTCCAGTGGAAGGTGGGTCCCTACTTTTCCACAATGGTGAGATTATCCTCTTGTACGAGTTCAAAGTCAATGAGCAGCGACTGCTGCTGAGACAAAGCAAAGTTCTCTGGGTATATTCCCAGCTGACATGTTTTGGCTTGCAACAGAACTTCCCTTTCAACTATGAGACCAATACTATGTAGTACATTGTTCCAGAATTGGTGTGTCTTTAAACGTTTCCATAAACAATGGAGTAATGCATCATTTTCGTCTCTTCACATCACACAAATAACAGGCACATATGTGATTCAACCTGGAAGGTGTAAAATAAGTGTGCATTAACTGCTTATATTGTAGCAGCCTATATGTGGTATCAGACGACTGGGTCTGAGCCTTAAAACAAACCCTTTCCCAGTGAACGTCCAGAATATCCTCTCTTCAATCAGTTATTCATGCCTCCATCTTTTTTCAAGATGCATGTTGTAACAATAAATCAGGGTAAAATCATCCTCTACTATTCATATGGGACAGAGTCAATTTCTCACTTTAAGATTGTGGAGGTACAGACAATTGTTTATGCATGGATAAAAGAAAGTGTTTCAGTAGGACGTATTTAAATATTGCAGAGATGCATTATACCAGGATGCAAACCATTAATTACTGTCCTTTCCAGAGACGCAACAGTATCAAGGGCTGGACGCAGGAATTTTGTAAAGCCATTGGCAAGGCCATCAATGCATGAGGAAGCAAGACTCTCAAGGCTGTCCACAACAGCATCGATAGTCAGCGAGAGCCCAAGTTCAGCAGGGATCTTCTCCTTTAATTTAATGAGCGCACCGTCACACAGGTCTTTGCTGTAACATATCATTTCAAATACTAGAGAAATTATAAGGACCAGGAGGACAATAAGCAATAGCCAGGAATGTCAGTGCTTGTGACTCGAGCCTGGCATACACAAACTTAACAGCAGGTTTTCAGAAGGAAGTATAATTTTGTTCAGGCCAAAGTTGAATGATAAACCAGACATCAATAAACTTGGCCAGATTACTAGATAACAGAGCTGCTCCTTTGTCAAAGTTAGAATGAATCTCTCCCAATCAAACCAGGTCTTCCTCAGAATGCACACTGATTATCTGCTCGGCCCACGTCGTTTGCTGGACACCATCATGACAACTAATGACTATATGATTACATGTGGCTATACATGTCATTCCTGGTCTAATTGGCTAGGGGTCCAGAGAAAATTACAAACGTCGTTTTGGCAAAACTACACCCAGACTCAGTATTAATTTTAATGACTTACAACTGGTGCTGTCAATTATCTTTACTGCCAACATGTATTACATTATCATCAAATAACGATTACCTTTCGCCAGTAGTTTCAAATTTGAGTTGTGTTTTGTTTGGATGTAGTTGTGTTGCTGTTTATTGGTAATTATAGAGTTGTAACAACACTTCACAGCAATGTTAGCCATGTGTGGCATTAAGAAAAAATGTTTGCACTCCTTAAAGTAAAATCTGATTGCTGAGCCAAGTCTTATGTGGTTGTACGTAATTGTACAACAACCAAAACATTTTTTAAAAGTAACCTATAGGAAGTAAACTATAAGAGTTCTGTAATAGTACACTTGGAGGGTCATCAATAGGCCTGCATTACAAACAGAAAAACACCACCTTTCACAAACCATAATAAAAAAAAACTAAGGGTAGACTACTCTGTGGGGTCGGGGGCTCAGAATTTGGTGCTACACCCCTGGGACCACATCAGCAACAGGGTGAGGTGGATGCTGAAGAGCTGGACCTCTCCAAAACCTCCAGCTCCTCTCTGAACTTATAGATATCCTCCAGCAGGATTCCCTTTGCTGGAATAGAAACAAAATGGGGGGTTTGGCTTGAAGGACTTTGAACAAAAGTCCATAAACAAATATCCACAGGGTTAAGTCTCCTCAGGTTGTGAAACTCATGGTCTCTTTCTGGAGGGTTGGTATTTTTGCTGGGTCCATGATGGGCTGGTCTGTTCTGTTAAGTTTGGAGTATTAAACAAGTGTTTTCTTTTAAAAAAACAAAGCGTGCAGGAGGAGTGCAGAAAAAAATCCAAGGAACAAAAAAACTAGAGTTAAACAGAGTAAAAAAAAACAAAAAGTGAAAAACTGAAATCCCAGAAGCCAAGCAAAAACAAATTGAGGGACAGAAGCAAAAACAAGTTGATGCAAGGAGAAAAAAAGTTTGGGTCCACAAGCAGGAAGGGAAAGACAAGACAATAACACACAGGTACGATTAATCAGGGAACATGTGGCCAAATTCAGCCATGACTGCAGAGCTACAAAAATACAGGAGGAAGTAAATGAGAACCAAAAGGGATGGACACAATACAAGAAAACAAATCAAGAACCAAAAAGAACACCCCCCCCCCACAAAAAAACCAAAAACAAACCCAAAGTCAACCCCAAACCTGAGACAACTGTTTTATGGTTCTGCGTCTCTACAGTTAGTTATTAGGGTTTTATAATTAACCATTTGAGCACAAAAGCCTCAATTATCGTTACTTCCACAAAATAACTAGTGCTGTGCAAACACACAATCTGGCATCCACAGGTAGCCTCTTTTTTAAAAATTGAATTCATTTATTTATTGAGAACTGCATGGACATTGAAACATTCTTGATCTAACATTACAGAAATATCAGTAATGTAAGCCAAATGATAAGTTATGTATACGTTTTCAGACAGATTCCAGGGTTCAAGTCCCTGCTAATTATGAAGAGCAACTAATTTTTGCAGCTGTACTTGTGTAATTAAAGATTTAATTAACTTTGAAATCCTTTTATACAACTGAACGTTTGGTGTTTCTGCTCCTGCTTGAGAGTAATGAATCTTAAAACAATTTCTGGTAATCCATTTTTCAGTTCTTGTGTCAAACAGGTTTGCTGTATCACAGCAAGTACTGTAATTAATACTGTAATTATACTTAATTTCATCAAAAAGAAAAAAACAAACATGGAAATTCAGCTCTTTTTGATTCACACGAGAAAGAAAAATAAAAGCTGATTTCTTGTCCTAGATATACTTGTTTGTAAATTATATTAAAATTACATTTACATACAGAAGAAATTTAAATAAAGTGTAAAAACTTTTAAGTAACATACCAAGTAGAGGAAATACATGTTAAGCTGTGATAATGATACAAAATAAAGACTGAAGTAGACTAATTTGAAAAGGAAATTTAGAAACAGATAAATCTGTATATTGGACAAACATGAATTCATGAAATTCAACAACTGATTTATCACTGAAAGGAAGTTATATTTGTAGCAGTTATTTAGTCAGTGAGTATTACAATATTTATAAAAACTCACTGACGTACTACATTAATAAGAAAAAAAAAGCATAGAAAAAAACAGAGAAAAGCACTTCTATATGATCCATTTCAAAGCCCTTTTTAAGATTGTAAACAATTCCAGTTGATGGTATACTATCATACAGTTTATTCCTTGATTTACAATATTGCTCATATATTGCTTCATTTCAGGAATTTCTGTACTGTTACAGATTGTTGCTTTCATGCAAAGATTTGCTTACATCAATGACAATTACAGGAAAAAAATTACACCCAAAATGAATTTTGCATCACTGTGTGGGAAGATGCACTTTAATCCTGTCCAGCAGTGCAGTCGGATCCTGCAGAAGAGACGTGAGGCTGTTCCTGTTGATGTAGGCAGCCAAGCCCAGAACAGCTGCTGACAGGACCAGAGGCCACTTCAAAGATCTCTTGGGTTTGGGCTCTTCACATGTCCTTGTCTGCATTGGCTGAGCTACTCTCTCCCACTGAGTGAGGATAGCCTGACGGGCCCCTGCCCACTTTCCTGGTCCTCTGAGGCGATACTGGTAAGGGGTGCAGGGACCGAGTAACACATTCAGCCCCAGTCTGGGATCAGTGAGCAGCATCCTTGTGATGTTGGGCTTAACTCCTACCAGCTCTGCTATCTCATCCATGTAGCTGATATAGTCAACCTGGATGGTATGTCTCTGACTGGTGACGTACCTGAAAATGAGACTTAAGCTGAATATGCGCAGAACAATGATCCTTGTCCTTTAAAGATTTTAAATATATACAGTAAGTAACCACAAAGTAAGAGTGATTTAATACCTTTTAGCCATTGTCTCCTGCTTGCACTGGATATCTCTTAGCATGGCACCAGCTGAAGGAAGCTTTGAGCAGCCTAGTTATAAAGATTATCAGTTTTCCAACTTTTGTTAAAACAAACAAATTCTGTCAATACTGAGGCGATGAGCAAATGTGCGTTAAAAAAAAAAAATCTGTTACCTTTAAAAACCCGTGTGGCCCATCTTGCCTGCATCTCAGAGATTGGCATAATGGCTCCCAATGGCTGTACCAGACCAATGATAGCCAATGTGGGTCGGTCCAGCTCAGGAGGAAACACATACTTATACAGAGATGCTTTGTTCTCAGACACTGAGACCACCTGTGAAGCCAGGAATGGAAAGGAAAACTTGTATCCTGTGGCAAAAACCTGCAAGACAAAATGAAAGTTCATGTCAGTCAAGAACCACCTTATAATTATTCTGTTGCCTCTGAAAGTGTAGAGATGAAAAAAACAACAACAACACATGATTGAGAGTGGGTGAGTTTGTATCAACAACCATTTAAAACCTACCACCAGGTCAACATCTTCCACTACACTCCCATCATCGAACTCAACACTGGAACCTTGCAATCTGCAGATGTTGGGTTTCACTTGAACGGTTCCAGATAAGATGCGGTTGGGAAGTTCATCGTTCACAGTCGGATGTTGGCTGAACAACCTGAAACACCAGTAAAAAAAATGAGTACATTTACTATGTAGACATTTCAGCTGTGGGGACATGAACTTAACAGGACATTCTGGGAGGACAATACAATCAAGCAGCGACAGTGAAACACTGAGTTTTGCTCACTGGTACTATGTCAGTATACTGCATCACTTTCTGTAGACTACATCAAGCTAAAAGTGAAGATTTTATTGAAAATTTTGGAAACACATTACCTGTGCTTTGGCTTTAGGTTGTACAGATTATGATCAAATCTGCGGTTGAGCTGTCTCTCTCCCAGAGAAGAGAAAACCCCAAATGGAAGGATTTTTGCTAGAAGATCGACCACCCTATTAAAAAGCAAATCGAGGGGGAGCCCATTGTCTCCAACTCTGTTCAGGATCCAGGCTCCCCTTCTGGTGCTCAGGTAAAGCTAAAAGAAAATAAAAAGTACTTTCTAAGCACATATTGATAAATTCAGCTCCCTAAACTGCAGCTTCTAAAAAAAAAAAAAAAAAATGGAAAAAATGTACATATTACGTTTTGCATGAAACCACGTGTGGGAATCTGAAGAGACTTCATTCTCAAACATCACTTTGCCTGAAGCAAGCCAGGTCCGAAAATGTGAGTAGCTCTGATTTGAAGGACGCTGTGACATCACAGACCCTGATGCTCAGCTTCATATAATGCTGCATTTGCTGTACTTTGGAAGTTAGCTGCACAAAGTTGATGATAATAAATTTAAATGAGGTGTACTTCGCAGAAGAGGAGGGTGGAGTAACGATAAAAATATTACTCTGCCAACTTAAACCAGCTGCTATGAACAGAGCTGAAAATATGTGGCTGAAAATGTAATGCTGATACTTTATTCCTGTGCTATTTTGACCAAAAGATGCCACAGAACGTAAATAAAGACCTTCAGGCGATTGTATTGACTCTTGAAAAAAAAGGAGTTTTTAAGTGGTCATAAAATACTAAATACCAAGGTTATCTGGGACATGAAAAAAGTACAGCTTTCCCTGTAGTTTTATGTTCTATTCTACTTTCCTACAGAAGCATGTTCAGTTTTGAAATTGGGACAACGATATATCTTTCCTATGCTATTTAAAGCATATTGCTTGTGAAATCTGTTCAGTTTTTTTTTTTTAATTTTTACATTTTTTTATTTATTTGCTTATTTTTTATGTCTGCATGTATCTCAGTCCAACCTGCTTGGTGACTCTGCTCAGTTCAACTGCTATATCTCCTCCAGAGTTGCCTATTCCGATCACCACAGCTTTTTTATTCCTCCACTCCTCGGGTGTTTTGTAGTCTCTGCTGTGGAAATATTTCCCATTGAAAGTGTCAATACCTGGAAAAAAGAGACAGGCTTGTATCAAATCTGTGTATCTTCAAAATCTACTTTTAAAACATTCAATGATGTAGATATTGAGGGAAAAAAAACAAAAAACAAAAAACAAAAAACAACACACAGACTCAAGCCCAGAGGCCTGTATCACGAAGCAGGATTAAGTTTTCCTGGGTTCCTCAGACCTATCCAGTTCAACTTACCCTAACAAACCCAGTCAGGATAATCGGTATCACGACACTGTCTATCAAGTCGGTAACTCAACCCTGGGTTATCTTATCAAGACCAGTGAACGTGCCCGTATAAAGGGCAGGTTCCGAAGTAGCAGACCAATCACAATCATGAGCGTCATATGGGAAAGAGAGAGCACCTTACTTCACTTCAA
>JBAMYA010046820.1:0-10787 GCA_037176975.1 Arrhamphus sclerolepis | reverse complement strand
CAGTCTGGTTTTAGGAGAAACCACAGTACAGAGACAGCCCTCTTAAAGATTGTTAATGACCTAAGATGCAACATGGACGCACAAAAACTTCCAGTCCTGTTTCTACTGGATCTAAGCGCTGCCTTTGATACTGTAGATCACTAACTTTATTTTAACAGGCTTAGAAGTCTGGTGGACCTCTCCAGCACTGTCTTGAAATGGTTTCACTCCTATCTCACAGATCGCCAGTTCTATGTAAGTATGGATACATGCTCCTCAAGAACCCATAAAATCTAGTGTGGGGTTCCCCAGGGTTCAATTTTAGGCCCGTTATTTTTTAATCTGTACATGTTTCCACTTGAGGACGTCATCAGGGGACATGGCGTTGGTTTTCACAGCTGATGATACACAACTTTACATTGTCATGTCTCCTGATGACCTAGAACCAGTTAAGTTTCTTTTAAACTGTATTTCAGATATAAAATCATGGATGGCAGATAGTTTCCTGACAGCTCAACCAGGACAAAACTGAGGTTTTAATGATTGGTCCTGAAAACAAGAGAAAGATCATTTTACCAAAACTACAACATTTTAAATCTTAGTGTGTGGGAAACCTGGGTGTTCTTTTTAACTCTGAGCTGGATTTTATTTCACATATTAGAAATGTAAAAAAAACAGGGTTTTATCATCTTAAAAGCATCGCCAGAGTCCGTCCATTTCTCTCTCTGGCGAGGACAGAGGTGATGATGGTTTTACCTCCAGTAGAATAGACCACTTTTACGTCCTGCTCTCTGGTTTTCCTTAAAAGAGTATTTCAAGTTTACAGTAATTTCAGAATTCAGCTGTTCGTGTGCTGACGAGGACCAGAGGGCGGGACCACATTGCCCCAGTTTTGAAGTCGCTGCATTGGCTCCCCGTGTGTTTCAGGATTGATTTTAAGGTTCTTTTATTAGTTTATAAATGTCTTAATGGTCTTGGGCCTTCTTATTTATTGGACCTCCTTTTTAAGTATGAGCCCTCACGGACCCTGAGGTCCTCAGGTATCGGCCTTTTGATTTGTTCCTAAAGTCAGGACTAAAACCTATGGCGAGGCCTCGTTTCATCATTATGGCCCCAGACTTTGGGACAGAAGCTCAAGACCTATTTTTTAAACTTGGATTATGGCAAAATTTCATTTATTCATTTATTTTTATTTATTTATTGTTATTATTATTATCATCATTACCAGCTTCATCATCGTCATCACCAGCTTCATCATCATCATCAATACCAGCTTCATCATTATCATCATCATCACCAGCTTCTTCATTATCATCACAATCATTATCATCATTTTCATCATAATATTCCTCTTCATCACCATCATCACCATCATTATCATGTTCATCAACGTCACATCTTCCTCATAATATTACCATCTTCCTCATAATCTTTATCATATCACCATTCATCATCATCACAATCATCATTATCATCATCACATCTTCATCATGACATCACCATCTTCATAGTCGTCATCATTATAACCAGCTTCATCATCATCATCATCATCACAATCATCATCATAATCTTTCTTCATCGTCCTCACTTTTAGCTGCAGATTTTTTTTTTTATTTCTATGAACTTTTTTTTTTAATTTAGTTTTATGAATTTTAGATGAAACAAATTTATTAATTAAGACTCTTAAATCCAGAACCAGAATCGGATTCTGTCATGCTGAACTGCAGTCACGTGACGCTGGTTCCGCTGGAGTCCAGGATGTGGTTCTGGTTCGGCTCAGATTCAGTTCTGGCTCCTCCCCCCCGGTCCCCGTCCCCTCCCCCCTCCCTCCTCCCTATAAAGCGGACTCCTCCGGACTTGCGGGGTTGAGAACTGCAGAGGAGGAAGAGACACGAGCATGAATATCCCGGTTCCGCTTCTGGTTCTGGCCCTGGCCCTGGTCCTCGTTCTGGGACTGACCTCGGCCCGGTCTCCCTACCAGGCCGTCCTGCAGCACAGCCGGATCCGAGGCCGGCAGCAGGGGTGAGTGTTCCTCCTAGCCGCGTTCCTGAACCAATCAGCTGTCAGCGGTGATCGATCAGAAGTTTCCGGACCGCTTTGATCTTTTATCTGGAGCTTTGATGTGGCCGCAGGAGAAGAAACAGTTTTACAAGATCAGATACAAAATATTCAGATCAAAGATTATCGATCAGTATTCATAAATTTAGATAGATAGTCTGATTGATTTAAAGGTGGAATGACCAAATAGTACTTGAAAATTTGAGGCAGAATCAGCAAAAAGTGAAATAAATCAATTTAAGGTGGAATAGTGGAGTCTGACTGACAGTTTAAGATGGAATCACCTGGGATAAATAAAGTATTTTTCATTTTCATTTTCATTTTTAGATTAATATCAAATCACTTAGTTAAAAGTTAAATCAATTGATTTAAGGTGGGCTCACTTCGTTTTACATCAATACTTCAGGTGGATTTGGTGTAATGAATGGAATAAATCACTCAATCCAAGATGGACCTGGTCAGTTTAAGGTGGAATGAGTTGGTACAAAGTCCGATTTTAATTGAGATAGAATGAGATGTTTTAAAGTGGAAGTATATTACTGCTTACAGCTGTTTTAAGGTGGAATTAGCGGTTTCATGTGTGAAGCTGGATATTCAGGGTCAAACATAAACATGAACACATGCACCACTTTGCTGGTCCAGAGTCCTAGTCCACGGTCCTAGATCCTGGTCTAGGGTCCTGGTCCAGGTCTAGGATCTCCATACATCCTACAGTCTGAGATGAGATGTAACTTGTCCTCCCTGTGCCCCCACCCCCCACCCCCCAACACCGTCCGTCTCTCTTCCAGACCCAACGTCTGTGCGATGCAGCAGATCAGAGGAACTGATAAGAAGTACTTCACCAACTGTAAACAGTGGTACCACCGGAAGATCTGTGGTAGACCCACGTGAGTCCAGAACCACACACAATCACTTTAAGGTGGAATGAGTCAGTTTCAGGTGGAACTATTGTGATGGACTCCCTGAGGTCTGGATGATGTCAGCATTGACAGAGCTCTGTTTAAGGTGGAATGAGAGGTTTGGTGTTTGAGACATGCAGGATGTTCAGGGTTGTGGGTCAGAGTTATTTTCAAAATAAAACTTTTTTCATCCATTTAAAACATAATGAAATAGTTCAATCCTGGTAGGACTTGATATCAGACAAATACAATCTTTTTTTTTTAAATATGGAATTGAGGCCATGCTCCCATGATACAACTTCCTGTAGTAAGTTTCTGTGTAGGTCAGGGTTGTTGATCTTTCTCCTTTACTAACCACAAACCCACATCATGAGCTGTCCACTGCCGTACCTGGCAGTGGCTGAAACAGGTTTTCCTCTGAATGTTTGATGGTCTGGTCTAAGGGTGAACCTGCTGGACTGGCCAGAAAACTGTTCTATCACCTTTAACAGTATGATTTTCAGCAATGATTGCTTCTCTAATGCCATTGCTGATATATTTCCTTGTTGTCGTTATGTTAACTACAGGAACGTCTGTTTTTATTCAGTTCAGCTCAATTCAAAAAGTTTTATTTGTCCCCAGGGGGCAATTGCAGGCACACAGGGCAGTTTCAGATCTGAATTACAGGAATGAGGGTGGTGTTGTGTTGTTGTGGATGCGTTGCCATGGAAACAGCTGCCTCAGCTGTTCAGCTTCCTCCCACCACTTCTTCCTTCTTCTTCTCTGTTTCTGTTGTTCTCCTTCTTCTCCAGCTTTTTCTCCATTCAGTCGTTATTTGTCCTGCCGTCCAGACGTGTGTTTAATATCACCATTTAAATGTTTCACGTTGACGTAGACCTACTGTACATTTAATGTTAATGTAGTGATACTGTACATTTAACGTTAGTGTAGTCCAACTGCATATTTCACGTAAACGTAGACCTACTGTACATTTAATGTTACATTCAATGTGAACTGTATGTTTTTTGTTAATGTAGACCAACTGTACATTTAACGTAACCGCAGAAGTATTTTAACGTTAACATAGTCCTGCTGTACGTTTAATGTTAATATAGACCTACTGTACATTTTAACTTGAATATAGACCAATTCTAGGTTTAACGTTAATGTAATCTAACTTTATGTTTAATGTGAATGTATTCCTAATGCACATTAATGGTAACATACTCCAATTGTGCGTTCAACACAAACGTATACCTACTTCACCTTTAATGTTAATGCAGTCCTACTATGTTTCACATTAACATACGCTAACTCAAATGTAGACCTATTGTACATTGGACCAACTATACGTTTAATGTTAACGTAGACCTACTAGATGTTTAACATTAATGTAGACCTACTGTATGTTTAATGTTAACGTAGACCTACTGTATGTTTAATGTTAACGTAGACCTACTAGATGTTTAACATTAATGTAGACCTAATGTACATTTAACGTGAATGCAGACCTACTGTACATTTAACATTAACATAGACCTACTAGATGATTAACATTAATTTAGACATACTCTACATTTAAGGTGAACGCAGACCCACTGTACGTGTAATGTTTAACGTAACCACCACCTAGCTGAAACAGTTTTCAAGGAACGTCATTTTGTTATACATTAAGTGTTGCGTTGGTGAAAACCAGAGACTGTCGTTAATCATCAGGTGTATATGTCATTCAAAAAAATAACAACAACACGATTCAGACAGTTACACAAAATGATGTGAAAAAAGAGTCACTGAAAAGCAAGTGTGTGGGATCAGCTCTGGGGGTGAGTGGGGCAGATGTGTCTTTGTTTCTAGACGTAGAAACAAAGACACATCTGTCCTGCTCAGGTTGTCTTCTGAGCCTTGAATGGACCTGTCTTTCAGTTTTATTTTATTTATATAGGGTCTATTACAACACCAGTCGTCTCCAGAGAAGGAGGCACAAGAGACTACGGAAGACAGACAACGTTGACTCAATAAAATGATTCAGGACAGTCTGAGACTGAGATCAGACGGACAGGATGAAGATGCTCAGTGTCTCCCCCCAGCAGCCTCAGACTATAGCAGCATAACTAGGAGGTGGTCTAAGAGACGTCCCAACAGCAGCCTAGGACAATAGCAGCACAAGTAGGATGTGGTCCAAGAGACTCCCCTCAGCAGCCTCGGACTATAGCAGCATAACTAGGAGGTGGTCCATGAGACTTCCCAACAGCAGCCTAGGACTATAGCAGCACAACTAGGAGGTGGTCTAAGAGACACCTCCCAGCAGTCTAGGCCTATAGCAGCATAACTAGGAGATGGTCTAAGAGACTCCCCCCAGCAGCCTAGAACTATAGCAGCATAACCAGGAGGTGGTCTAAGAGACTCCCCCCAGTAGCATAGGCCTATAGCAGCATAACTAGGAGGTGGTCTAAGAGACACCTCCCAGCAGTCTAGGGATATAGCAGCATAACTAGGAGGTGGTCTAAGAGACTCCCCCAGCAGCCTAAGAGACTACAGTGTTAAAGGTTTTATCAAAAAGGAAGGTCTTCAGCCTAGGTCTGTTTCAGCAACTTGTTCTTTCTTCTTGAAGATGTTGCAGGGGAGCTTGGACCTCCATCACATCTGGTCACATGACCAAGGTATCAATGGTAGCATCTGAGTAGGACCTTCAAGTTCGGATTGTAGGTGTTTCACAGGAGAAGACATCAGCATTCCTCAGAGATCATCCAGATCATCCATCTGTCCAGGCAGATCTGCAGCTCCAGATCTCTGCTGTCATGGCATCTAGCAATGTTTACCTGAGGAGGCTCATCTGCGTGACATCCAGCTGTTGAGATAACCAGTTTACTTTTCATTGTTTCAGCTCCTGGTTTCAGATCTTTTAATCCTGGTTTCAGTTTTTCTGGTCCTGGTTTCAGATTTTTTAATCCTCGTTTCAGATCCTCTAGTACTGGTTTCAGCTCCTCTAGTCCTGGTTTCAGATCTTCTAATCCTGGTTTCAGCTCCTCTGATCCCGGTTCCAGATTTTATGATCCTGGTTTCAGATGCTCCTAGTCCTGGTTTCAGTTCTAGTCCTGGTTCCGGCTTTGATCAGGATGAATGTAGCTCTGAAATGATTATTCGAGTAACTCAAATAAATTGATTACAAAAATACTTGAGACAAATGTTTTGCCTTTGTTTAATTCATGTCACCAAAGTCAGTCTATTTGAAATATGTCTACAATCGCATCACTGCTCCTTTCTAGACTACTGCTCAGCTCTGGTAGCATTGTTTCACATGGACTGGAATAACGGACGCGGATTTCAAAGATTTAAGGTGGCGGGATGTATTTTGCTCTCTATAGGCAACGGCAGAAAACGTAGATGTCAGTGAGCGTAACAGGCAGAAAATGTCAGCAGGGGTCACTACCTGGCGGACGGTCCGGATCCGGACCGAGACCCTATGCTGCGCCGACCTGGACCCATAACCAGTAAATTACTGATGTGGTTTTAAACTTTGTCGTTCAGCTGACCAGGAAACAAACAAACCAATCAGATGCAAGTTAAGTCATCTCACGTGATATAATGTAGCCAGCGGGAGCAGGAGACAGCGACAGAATAGACGGAAACGATGGAGAAGCGAGCGAGCGAAAGGAGGAAAAAAGTAAGAGACAGGCAGAGAAAAGTAAGTACTCATGGCTTCTCTCCAAGAGAAAAGTGGAGAGAGAAAACAGAACTTTGAACCCAGAATGGACACACTCCTTCATGTGGATCTAGACTGAAGTGGTCTGTATGTTTAAAAACACAAAAGCATGATTTATCTGATATTTAGTTGTTGCAGCCCTAGATGATTGCAATTAATATTAATTATCATCATAGCTAGGTTAGGGTCTCTGGTCTGGCTGGTCCCAGTTCGGAGCCAGGTCTCAGCTCGGTGGAGGGTCAGGTCTGGAGGCACCTCCGGCCTCGGTGAGCATCTTGGTGCCGCCGGTTTATCTTGGAGCGGCTTCATGTCTGAATCAAAAGATGGACTCTGTGCAGGGGCGGGGGCTGGAACGTTCTGGAATGTTCCCCCGGAGCGGCTCGACCCGCTGGCTGAATTACTGCGACCCGACTCTGTTTGTTTAGCCAGAATCCAGGACAGCCATCTTTGTTTATGTAGAGCGGAGTTTCCATCTGGTCGGGTCGTCAGAGCGGCAGAGCTCCATCTGTTTACAATTACTGCTCTGCTTCTGCAAGCTTCTGGAAGCTTCTCGTCTTTCAGCCTCCAGACGTCCGGCTGGCTTTTATTAAAGCTGCTCAGCCGGCGCCAGGCCGCTGCCAGGCCCGGTTCTGATCCGCCCCGGAGGCCGACACACAGAGGTTCAAGCAAGAGGTCTGTCTGGAGGCACAGAGATGGTCAAGAACCGTCTGGAACTATACAGAACCATCCAGAACCTCCTGGAACCCTCTGGAGTTTAGAGGAGAGGAATAACTGAGCAGGTTTATGTCAGAAATTTAGGAAACAACTGAAAATAATTTCACAACTAAAAGTTGTAAAATCTTTTTTGCCAATTTTTTAACTTTTCATAAAAAAAATCTGATTTCAGGACAAATGGTTGAAATTATACAAAGTTTGTTGTGATTTTATGATAAAAAGGCTTAGTCGTAAATTAGACATTTTATGACAAAATAGGTTTTATAAAAAAAGTTTACTTTTTTTAAATTTGTGATTATATAAGAAAAATTTGTGATTTTCCTACAAAACCTTTAATTTTATGATAAAATTGGAAAGATTTCTAAGATTTTATAACGAAAATAAATTAAATTTTTTTTACAACAGAATCCAGGAATTCACGGGAAAATGATGACAGCTGGTTGAGAAAGTAAAGAGGAACTGCCTTTTAATGGTAACCATGGTCACCGTGGTGATTACATGGCCCTTTAACGGTAATCATTAGGGATAGGAATTGATAAGATTTTTACGATTCCAGTTCCATTTTCATTTTTGCTTAACGATTCGGTTCTTTATTGTTTCCCTTATTGATTCTCATTTGGCACAATGGCGCTAACATGATAGGCAGTGTTTGTTAGTTAATTACCAGCAGTATTATTAGCCGAGGACATTAACGGTGCTGCTGCTGCTGGGTTGAGAATCACTACCGTTAGTCTATTAATGAAGGTGGAAAACGCCACCTTCATTAATAGTTGCTGCATGCTGTGTGCGCTAATGTTTCTGCATGTTGGCAGCATTTCCTTCCTTTGGTGAAATATCCACGTTGTAAATTGCCTGTTGTCATCTTTTTTAGCGAAGTGTAACCAGACTTTTGAG
Source organism: Arrhamphus sclerolepis (assembly GCA_037176975.1). Classification (NCBI taxonomy): domain Eukaryota; kingdom Metazoa; phylum Chordata; class Actinopteri; order Beloniformes; family Hemiramphidae; genus Arrhamphus; species Arrhamphus sclerolepis. The sequence goes on along the minus strand of JBAMYA010046820.1, from coordinate 2,561 downwards.
CGTTTGTATGGCTTGGCCGTCATGTTTACTACTGAGTGCTGGCTGCATTGGACTTTCCATGCACACTGCCTAGCTTGCATAAGCTACGCAACATGCATGGCGACGTAATTCATCATGGAATCATTTGCAAAACTGGCAAACAATTCCAAGGAATTGAAACACTGGGAACTGGTTCTCAACAAGAACTAGTTTTCAATTAACATCCCTAGTAACCATGGTAACCATGGTGATTACGTGGCCCTTTAATGGTAACCTTGGTAACTGTGGGGATTATTTGGCTCTTTAACGGTAACCTTGGTAACTGTGGTGATTACGTGCCCCTTTAACGATAACCCTTTGCATTTTTGTGAAAAAGTTGAAGTTTTGCAAATTTTATCTGGAAAAAAAGTGAAAAAGGTTTCAGTTATTTAGTTAAAACAATCACTGATTTAGGTGTTGTGTATTTAATAGAATTTAATATTTAATAGAATTGAATATTTCAGCAACTATGAACACATGACACGTCTTCTTTCCAGACCTGCGACTTCCTGGCCTAGCGGCTTCCTCTGGTTCTCCCAGTAGACGTAGACCAGTTCTCTAGTGGTGCTGTCGATGGAACATCCATGCTCGTCCATATTCTCTCACGTTAACTATAGCCTTCATGTAGCACTCATGATGCTACGTGAGCATTAGCATGTAGCACTCATGATGCTACATTAGCATTAGCATGTAGCACTTATGATGCTATGTTAGCTTTAGTGCTAGCTCGTTCAGTTCTGTTTTGTTGCTTTTAAAACAGGAAGTTTCCATATTTCCTCAAATGCAGCAGTGAAGACTGATTCCATCTGGTTCTGAAACCTAGAGGAGGCCAGTTTTACAGTTCCTCAGTTGAGTCAGCAGATGGTTCACCGGTCCACATCATGACCTTTCCACCACCATGCTGCACAACAGCTGAAATGCTGTATCTGGTTTTCTCTGGACTTCAGTCTGGGAGTCTGAAGACCTGCATACTGTCAGGACTGTAGACCAGGACTGTTGACCAGTACCTTAGACCAGGACCAGGATCTGGTCGGGCTGCTTCAGAGAGAGCGGCGGGTGCACAGATCCACCTCGGGACCAGACTCCTGGAGCTGCTGAGGAGATTTACGACCCCCCAACCGGAAGCAAACCTATGTCTGCTGGAACGCTCTGGGAGACTCTGGTGGGCTGTAACGATGCGAGCAGGCCGGTGCCGGGCCTCTGGGACTTCCTTGAGAGATTTCCATAATAAAGGTGGAGCTCGTAAAGATCATTTCCTCTGAGAGGAGAAGAGTCTGCAACCAGACGTCTGTCAAGAAACACAGCGCACTTCCTGTCCTCTTCACAATAAGAGGCTGAACAGAGAGTTAAAAACACAGAAAAACTGCAGGTTCTCTTTCTGGCTCAGGTTCTGATCTGGTCTGAGGTCATTTTATTTCATCCTTTAAAGGTGATTGACGTTTAAAGTTCCAGTTCAATTCAGCTTTATATTTGAAATAAAATGATCAGAAATATGAAAAGGAAGAAGAAAACAATCACACCTGTTCATACTGCTCAGGTGTTCAGGTCTCTACTGGACAAATCTTATATCAACACAATTGAATTTTTCATCTTTGTGCTGTAATTAATTATTCAATTCATTAAATTATTTCAGAAAAAAAAATTAAAGATCAGCTTCCAGCAGGTTCTGCTAATCAGCTGACCTTTATGAAGACAAAAAAGGGAAAGACATCAGCAGCTGCCTTCGAGAATTAACTGGACTCCCATAATTCAACAGGTTGATCAGCATTAGCTTGCTAATGGTATAATGTTTTGTTATTATGGTGCTAAGGATGTTAGCTTTGGCATTAGCATGATAAACTCATGATACAACATTATTTTCATAATGTTAAAAGTTGTTATGTTAGCTCTTACAGAGTTCCTGATGTAACATTAACTTTAGTATGCTAACACGTGGTATCATGTTTGCTTTAAATCTTTAAATCTCACGATGCTAACATGATTTAGGATTGGCCTTAGAGTGTACAACTTAAATAATGCTGCTTTAGCATATTAAAGCTGTTAAAGTAGTGTTTGTATTATTATGCTATTTTCATGATTACCATCAGTGCTATAATGCTAATGCTCATGATATAATATTAGCTTTAGCATGTACCAGTCATAATGCTACATTTAGCTTTAGCATGCTAAAATTACTGCTACGTTTTCTTTGAAATGTTGCTAATATTAGGTTAGCATGTTACAGCATGTGGTAGTGTTTGACTTCAATTCAACCCAATTTATTTATATAGCTCTTGTTTATGACAAGTCATCTCCAGGCGCTTTAGAAACCCAGAACATGACCTACCAGCAGGAGGGTCTTCAGCAGGAGTATATATAGGGGTATATCAGATTATATAGTATATATATTCAGCAGGGTATATATACATATTCCTGGACCGAGGTTGGGAGTTGGTTCCATAATAGAGGAGCCTGATAGCTGAAGGTTCTTCCACCCTTTCTAGACCTACAGACTCTTGGAACAGCAAGTAAACCTGCATTCAGGGAGCGGAGTGTTCTACTAG
>JBAMYA010046819.1:0-10788 GCA_037176975.1 Arrhamphus sclerolepis | reverse complement strand
CTTGTGTTTGCTATACATACACCGCGATTCGCACATAAGTCAGATACCATATGTGTATATATATATATATATATATATATATATATATATATATATACACATACATGCACACCCACATATATAAAATGAAGTTGCACACGTAGATTTCAACTTCCTAACATTTCAAATGTTTTAATCATATAATAAAGGATATCAAGACATCATGTAGAATTGCTATGTTGCACCATTTGATGCCAGCCAGTAATAGCTGAGAGGTGTAGGAACCAGGCTAAAAAAAAAAGAAAGAAAATTGTGCAAAAGAAACACGAGGCACAAAGAAATCCAGGAGAACAGGAGGATAATGGAATAATATGTTGTTGTCATAATGAGACAATGTTAGCAGATAAGCCCTGCTTTATGAGCTGGCTCATGTGTAAATCCCCCAAAACACAGTGGGGGACAAGAAGGGAAAATTAAGTCAGACAGCAAAACAGAGGGAGGGGAGGGAGTGAGAAATGACATAGAGGGCTTTTAAGTATGAGGAGGAGGAATATCCTCTGTCACTCGTATCAAGACAGATGGAATCAATCACATCAGGCGACTTCAAGGCTGTGAAGTGGCATATTGACATTCTTCTCTCATTACAGCAATGTTCAATGACATGTGCTCTCAAGCAGTTAAAAACAAAACAAAAACAAACCAAAAAAACAACGTGATTTGCTTAATAAAAAGCTTGTATGTTAATAAACAAACAGTGACAGAAAAATCAAAACAGAAGCTCAAAGATGGGTAGTGTGTGAACTCACTAAGACAGGGTTATGCTAGCTTTTATTTCATATATCATTCAAACTTGCAGTAAACACTGTCACTGTGAAAAAAGTTATCATGTGAATTTGTACATCTGACTATTCAACATCCACTCCAGGACCTTGTTGACATCTGCGCTGGCTAAGTATGTGAGAACTGCTTTACAGTGTGTTTTGCCACTAATGCCTCTCCAGATGGGTAGCTTGAGTGTTTGGAGAAACCTCATTTTCCCACTGGACAAAGAGGAACAACAGCTGCTTCTAACAAGCCTGACCACAAGACTGAAAAAGAGGTAGACTGCAGGGAGAGCGGAAGCAGGACAACTGGAACGGAAGGGAAAGACAAAAAAAGAGAAATAAAGATGGATGCAGAGTGAGTAGAACAACAAACATACAGGCGATTATTTCATTGAAAAATAATTATTGAGGTGGGAATTTGTTTAATGGTCTTCTGTGCACCAAGGTCAGTTTTTAACTGCCAGTCTCTCTCACTGTGCAGAAATAGTCTATTCATGGATAAACCCAATGAGTTAATGCTGGAAACACAGAATCAGTATAGCGTGTGCTTGGCATACTTGTGTATGTGTCTCTATATTTTTCTGTGTTGTGTATACCAGCATAGAACTCTTGCAGCTTTGCTGCATGACTGTAATCCACCAAGGATATGTGCTACTGTATACTGGGGCTTAGCAAGCTGTCCCACTACTTGATATCAAGTTGACAAAGCAGTTGCTCCAGACAGACAGCAGACTTGTAGTCACTACAAACATTGATAAGTGATATACTAATTCAGTTTTGCTCATTTTATTTTGACCGCACAGAAATGGAACTTTGGGACATCTACCACAAGCTTTAAAACACCTGCTCTGCCTGCTGTGTACAAATATATAGAGTGCGATGATTGAGGTTTGACCAATAGCACATTAAGGAAGTGTTATGAATGTAGGTAGGGGGTCACTATCCTGCTTTTCTTCTCACTCGTTCTCTCCGTTTTCCTCTCTCTTAGCTCACATTGAAGCCTTGACCTTGCAGATCCTCTCCCTGCTAAGCAGTTGATGGGAGGCGGATGTCGGGAGTCAAGGTTGTAAAGCTGTTCACGAGCCTGGTTTTTCACAAGGCCTCTGAATCTGACACATGGCAATATTATATTAACTGAGGTGACCTCTGACACAGTTTTCACCACGCACATACGCAGTAATGTTAATGCGAGTACGCATAACAGCCAGAAATACATGCAGGTCAAGGTGCCTCTGTATATGAATGTAGATATAACTGTGATGCCTTAATCAAGGACTAATGTGATTAGTTCTTTTTTTTTTCTACTTTTGATATGTGTTACAGCATTTTAAATCTTAAAGCTTTCTACAGATTTAATAGATGGAAAAAGACTGAATGACTGCAGGTTAATTTTCAAGTGGAAGGCAATTAACAAAGTTCATGAATAAATAAATAAATATCACAAGAACTACAGGCTGACGTCAGTGTGGATGCACTTACTGTTGTGTCTTTGTGATTTTGATATCAGCTTTTTGGAGTCTTGTTTTCTCCTGTTTGGTTTAGTTTCCTTCTACTCCTTTGACTTCTTTTATGTTGTATTTAGCTTTACTTCCTTTTTTCTTTATTTTGAAATGATATTGCCTGTGTGTGAGTTTTGGTTTGCCTTTCCCTGTGCTGTCATGATTGTTAACACTTGTGTCCTGACAACTCAACCCCATTTCTTTATCCTTCTGTTGCCTTTTGCTGGTTTCAGTTATTCAGATTTTTGGTTTTGGATACCCTGCCCTGACAGTGTTTTTGGTTTGCAATTTTTTATTTTGTATTGATTACTCCTGCCTCCCGTGGTCTCCAACATTTGGGCCCAATTCCTCTGAAATGTGACATCTATAATCAAAAAGAGATGCCAAAAATGTTTACCTACATGGGATATTCAGGAAAAGAATCTCAGACTAATGATGAAGAACGGTGGTGGAAATCATGTGTTTTTGGCTCACTTTGCTACTTCAGGTAATGCATGGATTACTGTTATTGGTTTGGTTATAAACTATAAGCATCAGTAGTGCTTAATGTGAAGTCAGTCAAAGTTAAACTGGAAGTTGATTTTCTAAAGAATAATGGTCCTAGGCACATAAACAAATCCAACGAGGAATGGTTCAATAAGGAGTAATTGGATCATAGGATGACTTAGTCAATGGGAGAAAAATAAAAGAATAAAATGGGGGATTTAAACAAGCCCTCCCAAGAAATGTCTGGGGACTACAGAGATTTTACTCAGAGTGGGCAAAGAAATTAGAGAAAAAAACACATGAGAGAAATTATTTCTCCTAAAGGGGCAATACTTGATTTGAGACTTATTTTTCAACCTACAAAGATTCCTTATGACTGAACTGTGGGGTTATTCAATGATGCAAACCATCTGTATCTTCCTGAAGGCACTTTCTTGAAAAAGATTGGTTTGGTTTAATTTCTCTCAACACAATTTTTTATTTCTATTTTAGTTTATTTTTTTGGCTCTACATGACTTTATCGACAGCATATTGACAGGAACTGGACTAGTGATGTGCATGGACTGCCTGCTTGACCCACTGGGCTACATAGCGGCCCATCAATCACCCTCTTAGTGCTGAGCAGGTCGTCCTTATGCTCCAAAAGAGCTCTGATGAGACAAAGATTCCACAAAGATCATCTGAGGGTGTCTTAGAAAGTCTACTAGGATTTAAGAAACAGACCATTTGGCCCTGTGGGTTGTGGGATGGGGTCCTTGTGGACTGGGATGGATTCCTACAGATACCACTCGGATGGTACCTGATGGTGTTTGAAGCTAAAATGAACATCTCATATCTATTGTTGTGTTTTTTATATCATTGTTATGTGTAGAGTCATGAAAACAAGAGACTGTCTCTTTTAAAATACAAATTAATATCATTGCAAGCATCTGCTCAGGACAGTCTCCTTAAAAATAGTTAAAGGAGAGAAATCTTTGTTTGGTTCTGAAAGGGCTCACACTTAATTATGACTTTTTCTTGCACCGTCATTTTTTTCTGAACATTTTGGGGTTTTACTTTGTGTGCATCTTATTTTAAGCTTGACTGAAACAGATTTGTCTACTGCAATGCCTCTTATTGAAAAAAAAAAAAAAACGGCAATATTCGGCCAACCAATCAGCTGGTTTACCTCTGATATTATCACTATATGTATCTCAGGACTTGGAATCTCTAAGATTTTTTGCACCAAACAGTATATTGCTACATCTTAACTTTTTTGAAATGTAAACTCTAAATTCAAAGAAAAAAAAAAAAAAAAGACAGCAGCTAACTTGTTAAAAGTCTCATGTTATGTGATTTTGATCAAAATTCATATAGACTAAGCACCACTATGGAGTCAACTTACTTTGATGATGACTCAAAAACCTTCTAGGTTAGTTATGTCATGCAGCCTAAATCCTTTATTTCTCTGTGTGCTCCAGGGAGATGTCTGTTTGGCCTCCCTTTATTGGTTACCTTCCTAGAATAAAAAATATCAATACTACCAGTCACATACAACAGTGAGGGAGACGACAGAAAGATGTTTCCTTTTGTATTGAATCCATCTAAAGGGGACAGGACTGACCACATGTGGGGACAGATGCATGGGTGATATACATTTTCTACACAACACTTCATCAACCATAAAATGTTCTTCAAAAAACTGTACTACTTAACTATGCAGAACTGTTTGTGTACTACAGAAACCCAAGGTAAATAAATAAATAAATAAATAGTTCAAGAAGATAATGGGATGATTTGTTATTGTCATTCAGAGACAATGTTAACAGATAAGCCATGCTTGATAAAGTGCCTCATGTTTGTTCCCAAATCCCCAAAATACAGTGAAGGATAAGAAAGGGAAATGAAGAAAGACAGCAAAACAGGGGGAGGTAGGGAGTCAGAAGTGACTTAGAGGGTGAGAGGAAGAAAATAGTTGGGCTTTTAAGTGTGAGGATGTATTTCCATTCTGATTTGTATCAAAACAAATAGAATAATTTATTTCAAGCCTATGCAGTGGCACATTGACATGCTTCTTTGTGCATATTTGAACCAATGCATTGAACATTTCTGTTCAATGACAGAAGATCTCCATTGTTTCAAAAAGAAGCAGACAAAAAAATGTAAAATCTTATATGATAAGCAACATGAACAGAGAAAAATCAAAATAGGAGCTGGGAATGTTATGCTTTGGGGATGTTTTGCTACTGCTGTTGACGTTGATGTTATTGGTTCAATTCTAAGTTCTGCGTCAATAGATAATGTGAGGTCAGTCAAAGTTAAACTGAACGTTGACTTTCAAAAAAGATAATGATCTTAAGCACATGAACATATCCACCAAGGAATGGCTCAATAATAAGAAATCAGATCATGGAACGATTTAGTCAAGGGGAAAAGGAAAGAGAAAGAAAAAAAAAAGAATTCCAATGAAATGTTACTGGGGAATTTTAACTAGTACTTACGAGAAACATCTGGCAACTACAGGGACTTTATTCAGAGAGAGGTCAAAAACATGTAGACTTTTCAAGATTATATCTTTGTTATGACTGAACTACATTGAACTAAGTCATAATTCAGATGTTTGAACCAAGTGGTATATGTGGTGTGGTACTGAGCCCTTAAAGCCATACATCCATTGGCAAACCCAGCTTTACTATTTGCTAACAGTCTGCCTCAAATAAGACCTTTGAACACAAAAGAATGATGGTCTACTTGAAGGCAGTGGATCATGGGTATCCTGACACTCTTTGCAGGAGGACGGCAGAAGAATGCTAAAACTGTTTGGGTCACAATGTTTTGTAAGACTTCTCTGTCACCATCTAACATGAACATTTACCTTCCCAAGCACTCAAACAATGTTGTCTTACCTCTTTTCACAATGTACTTTAAAGAGAGGGGTTGGAGAGCAAAAGACAAGGAGTTTATAAATCAGTGCATTACTCTTAAGCTTGGTATGTGCTGTTGTCTTTGACTCGTCCTTTATGTCTCTATGCCTCTTATTTTGTTTACCAATACACACAACTTTGTGCACACAAAAGTCACAATTCTTCAAACCGTCGCTGTGGTTCACAGACGACCCTTACAGGCATCTTACACAGGACTGCTGGTCCTGTCGGTCCATTCAAGAGGCTCAAGGGCCCAAAATACTTGGGCCTCAGTGTGCACATCTTACTGTAGTTTACGGCTATCCTAGTAAGCAGCATTAAAGCGTGGCAACTCCTGAGTGGAGATTGGTGCAACAGAATTTCTTTAGACAATGAATCTTCTTGGACAGATAGAAATTTATTCCTTTTTACACACATATTCACAGAAACAAATTGTCAAATGGGAGCCCAAGAGGATGATGACCTCCTCCGGCCAATGTGATAGGTTTTCAAGATGTGGTGAAAACCTGAGGAGAAAAAAGCCTAAGTTTGCAAGGGAACTTAAAGGCCTCATCAGAGTACTGAGAACACACACGACAAACACCACATGGCTCATTGCACTTGCAGGTGTGAGGGTGTCCTTGTAGACAGACAAGTGTGAAGGGTACAGAAATGAACTCACATCCATATCTTTCCTTCTGTCATTCATTCTTCTACACATGCATGCACACATTTCTTCATCATCCATTATAGTCAAGATGAAGCGCACATTGTGTACCCCTAAAGAGATACTGCCAGTGTGCGTCTCCAGACATAGCATATCCACCACTGGACTCATTCTGAGACACTGAGGAAGATTAATGATTTCCCCTGTTCCTCTCTCTGTGATTGAACCTCTCAGACAGCGCATATTTTGACTCATTTTAAAACAGGAAAAGGTTATAACAACATCATCTGATTCAGCAATAACTGCCTGCTAATTCTGTTTAAGTATCCCAGGATGCTTTACCACCTGACCAAGATGCACAACACCAGGATCCCTAAATGGATTAACTTAATGAAATGTAGTCAGAAATGACATTACTTCAACAAAGTCAAAATGTCTGCACCGTAGAATTATCAACTCTCTCATAAAGTGTGCAGTCTTGCATGAAGTGTTGAGAAGCATATACTATATGCAAAACTGTCATTTTCCAAGAGTCAAGAGTTGTTAAAGTGAAGTGCTTCTGGAAAAGAGGCTTTAAAGAGTATAAAACTATCATTATGGGGAGACTTGCTCAGGGACAACAGGTTTGATAGTGCACAGAGAAATTTAAAGTGTAGAAAATAGAATGCAGCCATGTGTTGCTCCATGTGACCAGCTTCCTCTGAGTGAAACTGATTTAAGTAACGCTTGCCTTCTCAACTTCAAAGTGCTTTCAGATATCTGTGTGGGTTAAAGAAAAAAAAAGTGCTGCGATGTTATAAATGTTTCATTTTGTGGGGGTGAGTCAAATACTTTGATGTAAACTCTTGGTTGCATAACTTGCTGCAGTTTAAGAATTAAAATTACTAAGAAATATGCACTGAGGGTTCTGTCAGTGGTCCCTCAAATTTAAACTGTATTTAGCTGATTCAGTGAGAGGCTAGCCCTCTCCAAGTCCCCGGGCCTGTACAGTCTGTTCCAGGTTCAGCTCCAATTGCCACATTAGCTGTGCATAAAAGAGAGGGGCTTCGTCACTTTGACTACTGGTCAAAGGGGCTGGTCTGTAATGAAGTGCATTGTCTTGTAAGAGCATCTGATGTATTCAGCCTGCACACAAAGAAAGAAAGTGTATAGAAAAAACAGAAGGACTGATTGCTACAAGCCTCCATTACCTTCTCATACATGCTAATACACTTCTGTCACCTAAAAGAGATAATCTAACAGAGGTTTTGTTATAAAACAAAAGTTTGTATCATTTCAGTTTAAGCTAGAATCAGATTCTCACCAAAGCTTAAACCCATCCATGCCCTTCTTCCTTCTTTCACTCCTCATCCAGTTTGTATTTCTTCCTGCATATCAGCTTGAGACGAGACAAAGAGGATCATACTCATCCCTGCTTATCCTTGCACTGTATTTTTTCAATATTATTGGAATGTCTGGCTTTATTTGTTCAACTGTGCTGCAGCAGGAATGCCAGCTTCTCTGTTTCTGGCTAGTGTTGAGCTCTAGGCAATCTGAGACAGTGAAAGGGGTGACTCATGCCGCACACACCAGCTATCCCATCAAATCCCCATTGTAACCCCCAACAGAGACGCCTAGTTATGGGCATCGATGAGGAGATGTTGTTTTTTTGTTTTTTTTGTTTCTAAAAAAAAAAAAAAAGACAAGAAGAGAAAACCAGTTTCATCATAAAGTTGTCTCTTAATGACTATAAGTTTTCATTGAAGAAAATAACACATTTTCTTAAATTCAGTGAGCACTGATTCAATCTGGTCTTAATAACAACTTAAAAGTTAAATCTATGCCAGACTCAGGGTCAAGAGGAGAGGGCGGTGTACTCTGGTGTTATGAACACAATAAACCTCAAGTTATAACCATTGAACTTACAGCTTTCAATAAAGAACAATTTATGAGTCTGGACACCATTTTTAACCATCTTTAAAATGCCAATTACTGCTTGGAAACCTGGACAAGTTGTAAAGATTTCTTGTTATATTACTGGATAAGAGTTTCATCTCTGGTACTGTAGTTAAGGCTTTTATGTGGCTTTGGTATCAGACCTCTGAGTCACTGACATTCCCTGTTCCTCTGCTGGTTAACTCAATAGCGGCCATGCAAAGTCCTAAATTCTGTGTATCTTTTACACTAGTTTCCATGGGTAGTTGCTCCCACCACTTCCTCTGATTTTATAACCCACTGCCACACTAGAGATTCTCGGTGTTTCCCAACTAAGCTCCCAGAGGTGTGCTGGAGAATCTCAATCATAAAGGGCTTACAGACACTGCTTAGAAAGGAAATGATGATGCTGGCTAATGAGAACCATTCTCCTCTGATGACCATGTGCCTCGGGAGCCTTTCAAGCTAATGCTCTAAAAGAAAAAGGGCTATAAAAATGACAGGGCAAAAAATGCCAAGCTGGAGGGGGTTAAAAAAAAGTAGCCCACTGAAAACTAAGGTTCAAGAAATAATAAAAATGACAGCAGGAAATAGGGGACAGTTAAAAAAGGGGACAGTCAAGTAAATATTACTCTTAATGATTCTGTTTGAATGCTGTGTTCCTCATGCTTTAAATAATTCATAGAATTTCTAAAATTAATAGTTGGAAAAGAAATCAAATGTTTCTGCACAGTCTGATACAGCAAATAGGTTACCCTGCATATAATATGTGACCAAAAATGTGACTCACTTCTTCCAAATCTATCCACAGACCATCTTCATGCCTAGCCAAAGCCATCCCTGATCCTCTTGTTCCTTCTTCTACTACCCAGCTCTGCCTCGGGGAACTCTCTCTCATTCCCTTGAGCTCCAGATGAAAAGCTAAGGGAAATGGCAATCTCACTGTTAATATCCGCACCCAAGACCCAACCACTACATATGCTGACCAGCCAGCCTCTACACACGCCACTTCCAAGGAGCCCTATTCAGTCCAGAACCAGGACTGGAACGCTTTAGGGTTGGATTGGTTGTATCCAGTCTGCCAGGGCACATAAGCAGCAAATCCCCCGTGCACCCTTCTAACCGTCCTCTCTCACGGTAGATTGAATCATTGGTTTGTATGTTGCATTTATCTTTTCTGAACCTCAGACTTTGTATTCTCTTTTAGCTGCACCGCGATGTCTCTTTTACCTCCTTTTGCTGTAAACATCAAATCATGCAGGTTTAAGGCATTATCAAAGGCAGATGCTTTGCTCTTCACCTCACTTCACCGGTGGCACCTTATGTCCTCCAATGATATACACATAATGCCTTAACCTCCACTATACTCTTCATCTTTTAGGTTTTTCTGACATATAAAAGACAGATGTGTGCTGCATTTAGAACAACAGGAGGCTGCACTGGAACTGGGGTAATTCCAAGGTAATCCCACTAAGACTGATGTAGGATGGTCTAAGTAGCCATTCATGTCAAGAATGTGTTTCTGTTAGCAGGGTGAACAGCTGCCTCATACCTTTAAGGCTTTATGGGTTTTAAAGAAAGGTTCACTTTATCTTCTTTTTTATCTGTTGACATCCAAGTAAAAACACATCAATAAGCAAATAACCTCATAAGGCTGAAACTATTGGCCTAAGATGAGCCATATCAAAATCTGATTTAAGGACATGACACATTTCTACCACTTGTACTTGTCAGTGTGTGTGTGTATGTGTGTATATATACATACATATATATATAAAACTAAAAGAAAACTCTTCCTTATCCTCCTCTGTGGTTCTACCTTCCCAGCTCAAGTCTTCTGGGAGTCTGAGGGTTCTGCACAGGATCTTAGCTGTTCGTAGGACATCGCTCCTCTGGACAGAGATCTCTGATGTTGGTCCTGGGATGCGCTGGAGCCACTCTCCCAGTTTGGAGGTTACGCCCGAGAGCTCCGGTCAGCACTGGCACTACTCTATCTCCTCTTTCAGTCCTTGGTACTTCTGAACCTTCTCTTGTAGATGTTTGATGTCTCTTGTAGATGTTTGATGTCTCATATAGATGTTTGATGTCTCATATAGATGTTTGATGTCTCATGTAGATGTTTGATGTCTCTTGTAGATGTTTGATGTCTCATATAGATGTTTGATGTCTCTTGTAGATGTTTGATGTCTCATATAGATGTTTGATGTCTCAGGTAGATGTTTGATGTCTCATATAGATGTTTGATGTCTCTTGTAGATGTTTGATGTCTCTTGTAGATGTTTGATGTTTGATGTTGATCTTGTAGATATTTGATGTCTCTTGTAGATGTTTGATGTCTCTTGTAGATGTTTGATGTCTCATGTAGATGTTTGACGTCTCATGTAGATGTTTGATGTCTCATATAGATGTTTGATGTCTCTTGTAGATGTTTGATGTCTCATGTAGATGTTTGATGTCTCATGTAGATGTTTGATGTCTCATGTTGATGTTTGATGTCTCATGTTGATGTTTGATGTCTCTTGTAGATGTTTGATGTC
>JBAMYA010046818.1:0-10788 GCA_037176975.1 Arrhamphus sclerolepis | reverse complement strand
TTTTCCCTATCATGTGTGAGAAGGAGAGAGAGAGAGAGAGAGAGAGAGAGAGAGACAGAGAGAGAGAGAGAGAGAGCGCAAGGGAGTGAGAGAGCGAGAGAAGGGGAACATCTTATAGCAAATAAATAGCCACTTCTCCCCAAAATTTTAGATGCTATAATTCATCCTCTATGTGGTTTTCAGATTGGTCCTTCGTAGACTCTGGAAGCACAGGGAAAGAAAAAAGTGGGATCTCATTACCACCATTTGTGAATACAGAAAAATTCACACACATTTAGTGAGCACATTCCTACCTGCACAGGCAGTAAAATGGTCTCTCCTTTATACACCCTCTTCAGGCTTTAAAATGCAATTTACTATTTGTTTCTCATTTAGTTATTAACACAAAACGGCTTGTAAAAAAGAACTTTTATATATACACCCCATGTAAAGTGATGCAATGTTTCTACAATCAGAACATTAAAACAAAAACCGGCAATATGAAATTTGAAATTACGCAACATAAATGTATAGAAAAATAGGAATGATGGCCCTCTATATTTATTTATTTCACTCACACACACATGCATTCCATCAGGCCAGAAACACTCCTAAAGGCTCTCTGTTGTTCTGCTGGGGGACAACACTCACATGGGTAACAACAGTGTTACCTGAAGGGTGTGTTTGGGAGAAACGGCTTCTCTAATATGAACCCAGGTGGTGTTTTGATGTCAGTTTGTCCATGACGAACACCACGTGTAAACATAAGGGTCTCCATATCTGCATATCGCACCAGGTCAATTTCAAGGCTGTATGTTTTGCATTATCTGAACACTGCCTGGTGGTGAACTGAATCAGATGGTGGGGAGTATGCTGGGCAGACTTTGTAAGCCTAAACACATTGTCAGGAATGTCTTACAGAGGAACCTGCCAGAAAGATCTTCAGCTTTCACCTGACAGCTTCAATCACCTCCCCCAGGACACCAAGTCCAAATAGGCCATGTTCTGTGCCTTAATTGTCGTTGGTGTCTGCCATGGTGGAAATCCTCATACCTGGTGGTGGACACCCTGGGTGAGAGAGGCCATCAGGCTGAAGGAGGAGTTCTACTGAGCTTGGTTAGCTTGTGGGACTCTGGCAGTTGATGAGTATCAGCAGGAAAAAGGAGGATGTGGTCTTGGTTGTTGATGAGGCAAAAACAAAAAAAAACAAACAAAAAAAAAAAAAAAATCTGCCAAGGGGGGAGGGTAGGGAGTGAGGGGAGCATGGGAAGCATGCCCGGAGAAGATTCTGGTGAAAATAATGCTCAACCAACTATGTATATAGTGAGGGTGGACTGCTGTCGACCTTGACTGTGGACGTCATCAGGTGGTGGAAGGAATACTTTGAGGACCTACTCAATCTCATCGATATGTCTTTCACAAAACAACAAAGAAAGTTGAGACTTAAGGTGAGTTCGCCCATTACTGGATCTGAAGTCACCAAGAAGTCAAAAAGCTGCACGGTGGCAGGTCTCCATGGGCTGATGAGATCTGTCCTTAGTTCGTCAAGGACTGTCAGACTGTCTTGGTTGATACATCTCTGCAACATCACATGGACATCGGGGACAGTACCTTTGGATTGGCAGACTGGGGCAGTGGTTCCCCCTTTAAAAAAAAAAAAAAAAGAAGGGGGACCAGAGAGTGCATCACACTCCACAGCCTCCCAGGTAAGATCTATGCAGGGATGCTGGAGAAGAGACTCCAGTTGACAGTCAACATCAGATTCATGACAAACATGAATATTCTCTCCTGGTCATGGAAGACCAGACCAGCTCTATCCACTCACAAGGGTCCTGGAAGGAGCAGTGGAGTTTGCCCAACTGGTGCACATGCTTTGTAGATTTGGAAAAGACATTTGACTGTGTCCCTCAGGGCTGCCCGATTGCGTTGATTCACCAATTCTGTTCATAATTTGAATGGACACCATATTTAGGCACAGCCAAGTGGTAGAGGCTATCTGGTCTGGTGACATCAGGACTCTTCTTTTTGCGGAAGATGTGGCTCTGTTGGCTTCAAAGTGCCATGACCTTCAGCTCCCCCTGGAGTGGATTGCAGTGAAATGGCAGGTCTTTGTACGTCTTATGTTCACAGGTCTGAGTTCCTGTGTACATCTGAAAACCATAATCCGTCTTTTTTAATGTTGCTTTGGAGTAGCCTTACCTGCACATGTTAGTACAGGACTCGTTTCATTGTGAATGACTTTCTTTCCAGCCTCAGCCAGGATCTTTACAAGATGCTTTGCTTTGGGGTTCCACATTTTGTACATTGAGCTCTGGGGAAACAGAACCCATCTCCTTTCTTGGCAGTATGATGTCTGGACTTTCCTATGGCGTTTATTCTTGCGTGTAATTGTTTGAACAGTGGAATGTGGCACCTTCAAAAGTCTGTAAATGGTACCATAGGATGACCCAGGCTAATGGAGGTCCACACCTCCCTTCCTGATTTCTTTAGATTTTTCCATAATGTCACGAGGAAGCAGTGTCTTTCAGGCGTGTCTTCAATTAATTAAGTTGTTGCCAAATAACATATCAGACAGCGTTCTTCTGGTGAGTCCTGCATATGTTGCCCTGCCACCCATCAGTTCCCTTGCCATCATTCATATGCTCTTTTTCTTTAGCGGGCTCCATGCAGTCATCAAGACAGACAACAGTAGCTCTACAGTTCCCTGTACTTCCTATAGTCCATCTATAGTCTCTATAGTCTTTCACCCTAACAAATGCCACAAACAGATCTATCCAACTCAGTGTAATGTGATTTTATTCTTTGTGTGAATGCTAAAAATTCAGCAAAGACTTTTCATAATTGATGTAATCTACGATATTGCATTATTGTCTCAGCCCTTTTATAATGCGATTTTTAGAAAACTGATAATTAACAATAAACTGACAATGGCTGCAGCTCATCCATACATTTTGTAATGTGGCCTAAAATGACCTGCATAATCTGAGCACATCTACTGTGCAATGTTCAGTTACAGTTATATTTCCATTTGTTGGCAACAAGAAATGTCATGTTTCACATTATGCATGCCTGCTCCTAATGTGTTGAGCAGGTGTAACTCAGACTTGTTCTGGCAGTGGCTTAAAGTGTTGGTGATTTATTTAAGGAAAATAATATGAGAAAAGTAGAATGAGAACAAAACAGAGCTCTGTCATGTATTGATGTCCTCAATATCTCAATAAGCTCCCCATGTAAATGACTTGAGAAACACAGGCATTCAAATACACGGCCTATTAAGACTCTACAGAAATGATCAGAAATATTTAATAATCAATATTTTGTAAGGTTTAGTTTTTCTGCTGAAGTTAATGTTCTATAAGTTTGGTGACTACCCTTTACACAAAAGTTTCTGTTGAATTGCACTTATTTTGAATGACATGACAATAGTACAACAGACTGACCTGTTGTTTCTGTTCCTTCTGTGGGTTGTGATTGGCCATCCGTGTCTGCTTGTAGAGTGCTGTCCTCAGTGGGTGGGGAGTCACCTGGGTGCACTTGTTCTGGGTTCTCTACTTTTGGACATGCACATACGAACCATAAATACCCCACCCACATGAACCCCACCCCCAACCAACGAGTAGAAAGTAGACGTACCGTTGTTTGAGTCTGTGCTCTCCTGTGTGTGAGGGGGGTCTTTTTCCTCCGTTTTATTATTGGGTTTACTGCTTTTGTCAGAGCTTGTGCTGTTTTTGGCTTTAGCCTTGGGCTTGGTGAACTTGGCTTTGTTGAGCAAATAGTTGACCTCTCGATCCAGCAAAGCCAGCTTGTACTCAATGTCTTTGGACAGCAGGACTGGCTTCTCTTTTGGAGAACGTTTCTCCTGCTCTGCTACCGTCTCATTTTTCCACAACTGAAGAAGATGGAGAAAACACATATTGACTAAGTTTTTTGTGAAAACAAGGATAATTTTTCCAAGATGTTATAATATTGTCGTCAAATTGGGGACTACACGGACAAAATAAACCAAAAAAAACAAGCAAAACAGAATTCATCTCTTACCGTTGTTTCATTGATGATTTTTTCCAACGTATTCAACTCAACTTCAGTAAATATCTGGTCATCCTCTGGAATCATCTTGACACTCCTTTAACAGAAAAAGAGTGACTTAAAGAAACAGACATAACAGACTTACATCTCCCAGCTTCATTAAACTACTTCTGTCCACTCACTTTAAAAACATGGTGGAACTAGTGAGCAAACTTTCCAGTGCAGCCAGCCGGTCTGGCCACTTGCGTCGCTCCTCAACCCTGAAAAACATGTCCTTGCATAGGCTTTTAAGCTGAGACAGCTTCTCTCTCAGTTGCTTGGTAGTTGCTGAATAGCCTTCGTCATCCATCCATTGTGACGCCTCACTCAGCTTGGCTAAGATCTGCTCCTTTTCCTCCTCAGTTACAACCTCCTGGTAATCATCCTGGTACAACTTGTCCTGGAGACACAATGAAGGTATTGCATTTTTTTTTAGGAGTCACAGAGTACATTGTGCCTTCTCCCATTCTTTTTGAAAACAATGACAGGAATAAACTTTAGTTGTACGGTACATTTCAGTAACCACTTCCAAAATTCACATCGAAAACGACAAAAATAAAAAAGAAGGAAGAGTGCTGCTTTTAGTAATCGTCATGGCAAGTTTGACAATGCTTCAGTCAAGAGAAACTTTTAACTTTCCACACATGAACACATGCGTCAGCCAATCAGGTTGCGTCCAGCTAGAGCCTAGCCAATTAAACTGTATGCAGGGACAGGGGTATGGCCACTGTATCCGTCTATGATCAGACCTCGTGTTACAGGAACATGGAGGAAAAATTAATAATCAAACTTCTCTGTCGTCCTATTGTCTTACTGTATTTTAGTTACTAACAGCTAGCTGGTTTAACACAACAAATACCCCTTTCCTTGTATATTTCTTGGACAGCAGTAATCAATGCAGTCAAGATGATGCGTCAGACACTTCATCATACGTTGCTGCAACTTGCACATGTGAATGCACCATTAAAGTTTAATTCAACTGTAGAATAATGTGAGCAGCATCTGAAAAGCAAAAAGAATTGCAGTAAATTAATATAGATTTTTAAATACAGATTTGTTTTCCTGTTCTCTTGTCAGCGAAATGTATATCAAGTATATTTCCATGTTTTTCATTCAGCACATGAAACATCTAAGAATCTACTTTATTTTTCTTAGACATTAGCTGTGTTTACTGCGCGTTAGTTGGCCCAGCATGTATGACCACTCCTGGGTAAAGCGAGGAAACGACACTCTAGTTACAGTGCAACATTCTGCTTTGAAAACCTACATTCTGACAAAGTATCATTGAGGCACCAACCTAAAACAAATGTTGCAGCCCATTACACTCCCAGCACGGTAATATCTTTCCCCTACAAGCGCTCCAACAACAAAGAATCTGAGGTGGTCATTTGGTCTTCAAACTCCACAGAAATCTGACGTAGCTGTACACATACATGCCCCCTGTGCTTGGCCAATTAAAACTAATTTTTATAAATGACAGGATTGAGGAGAACTTCCAAGTATTCATTCTGCTTCATTACATTACATTAGCCTGAACAGCCACTCTAATCCTCTTAGATCCAAATCATTAGTCTGCTTCTGTATCACTATTTGTCCTCAGTAGATTGATTTCTGAAAGGCGCTATTAACGTGAAACTTTCACCAGATGTTGGTAGCAACCCATGTAATCCACACATGCAAGCATATGTCCATAAAATGTATCAAATAAAGTGAAATGACACAAGCATTGAACATGCTTACTGATAATTAAATTACTGATACATAGTCATTTAAATGTTCAATACTTTCTGCAAAAGCCTTTGTTGGTAATAATGGCTTTAAGATGCCTCCGGTATTAAGAAAACAGTTGCTCAGGTGTGATTTTGGCTCTTTCTTCCACAGTCTTCAATTCTTGCAAGTTCTGTGGGCGTCTTCTATGAACTCTTTAATTCTTTCCATAGATTTTCAATTGGATTACAGTCGGATGATTTGCTGAGCCATTCCAGCAGCTTTATTTTCTTTTTCTGACTGTGTTTGGGATCATTGCCTCCCTGAAATGTCCATCCTCATCATCATCACCATCCTGGTAGATTGGCAGTTTGCACATTTTTCCATTCCATTTCCTTCCTTTAATGATATGAATAATTCAGTTTCTGCATTTCCCCATGGGGATGAACAAACTATTTTTTAATTGAACTGAGTGAAGCTTGTTATGTAATTATGAACTTGTGGAGACTGAGATGGCCCCTCCTGCGTGGAAGTTAATTTTGGCCAATCCATCACGATTTTCACTTTGGTATTTTTGCATTAAAGTCTTTAGTTTCTCTAACCTTGTTTGTGGTGGCTAAGTTAGGCAGCTTCCTCAAATAGATTCTTTGTGTGGGCACAATGACCTGTTGGGAGTTTCTCTTTGACTACTGCACTCCGTGCTTAATTTTTTTTTTTTTTTACTTTTCTCTCCCTTCCTTTTTCTGAAGGGCTGAAAAGAAGAACCAGAGAGCAGAGGGGCTCTGTCCTTTTTCTGGTGGGCTGCTGGAAGAACACTCAGAGAAAGGTCGTCTCTGCATCCTTGGCTTTGCAACAGCAGTGCAAGAGTCAGTGCATGGGCAAACATTTAACTGTTACGTGTGGTTCCGCATCACGCTTCAGCTGCTTACCTGTGTCTCAAAAATAAACGCTTCCAAATTGTTGAGCGTTTTTTCTCTTTCTTGTTTAGCTAGATCTCTGTCCGTCAAATCCTGCAGCCTGAAAACATGCAGAAACTGACATTAACAGATATACTAGAAATCGGATGAAATAAGTTGAGAATAAAATCAGAAAATCATTGCATTACTTTTTTTGAGAGGAAGTAAGGTCATCAGCAGTGGGGTCAAGAATGTCGTTGATGACAAGTTCCACTTTGATTTCTTCAGAGATCTTGCTCTTTTTCTGAGGTTTCTCTTTCTTCTCTGCTTCCGTGTTTACAGACTTCTCTCCATCTTTTTCTTCCTTAACCAGTTGAGATACAACATTTTGAAGCGACAGACCAAACAGATGTTTCAATTGCTAATAAAGAGATATCACCCGTGGCAGGTCATACCGTGGGCTCTTGCTTGCCGTCTGCGTCCTCCGTCTTCGCTTGGCTGTTTACTTTCTCTTCACTTTTCTCAGAATGATTCTGTGTCTCTTTGGCAGCCTCGTCCTTCTGGCCCTCAGGCTCATTGTCCTTTCCAGATTCTGGAGGTAACTCTTCTTCATCCTAAATGTTGAGAAAAATAAATGAATAAATAAAAACGTGAACGCCTAGCACATGCATGTTCTGAGTTGGTAATAAATAGTGATTTTTTTTTATTCCGTCTCTCCTTTATGTCTCGTGGCTGGTTCTCGCTGTATGATTTTTACAGCCTTTAATTGAAGTCACACTGCATGGCATGAAATCGGTAAATAAATAATTTACAGCATCATGTTACACTATATAATTCAACCTATGTTGAGTCGTGGTAAAGAGAGAAGTGATTCAGTTTTTTCAAGCTGTAAATGCAGCATCATTGTGTCTCTGCATCATTAGCAGGTTGCTGCTTATGTGCTGGTGCACCGATGACTCTAAAGTCAGCGTTGTTGTCGTGGTGTTGGTGCGCTTTGAAAAGAAAAGAAATAAAATCAAGAGAAAGCAGCGACTTTCTTCTTTATTTGAGTTGCACATTTTTCTTCCCGTTTCTCCGTTGTACATGGCGCTGTTGTTGCTAGGCTACTGTGCTGTGTAGACAGATTTTTTACGTCAGCTCACAGTGCGTTTCTATTGGTTGGTTAGCTGAGACGATTTCTCCAGATGTCTGACACTGCTCAATACCTGTCGCAGCCCGTCTTTGGCCACAAGACAGATCTGTCTTTCATCTTTGTCATGTCTCATTGTGAGACCTATGACCACTGTTTTTGAGCTACGAAGGTCAATTCTCCCCACAACTGCGCACTTTTCATCTGAGACGTCCAAAATGGTATGGACAAGGAGGAAATGAACCCAAAAGGCAAGTTAATTCTACGATGGATTGTAAAAGAACAACATTCGACATAGAAGTGATGCAAATATCTCAATTTACAAAACCAAAGACTTTAGTGCATAATGTAGTCAGGAAGAACGTGTAAACTGAGTTATACTCACCTGGACAGGTTCAGTTGCATTGGGAGCTGGTTCAGAGGGCCCTCCTCCAAACAAGGTGGAAATCGTGTTACCCAGTCCTGAATTGCATTAAATTGTTAAATTAGTGACATAATGATGATTTACATATGAAGTGATACAGGTTGCAGATTAAATTCATGTTATTGTATGTAACTTAAAAGCTTTTTTGTGGCAGAACAGGCAGACAGACGATATACAGACTTATGTGAATCATGCCGACTCATTTATATATGCTCCAGACAACTTTTCTTCATACACTCGCTTTTCTGATTTAAAATAATCATTGACTAGTGTGGTCATCATCATAGTGATTTTGATCGTTAAATGTTGCTAAACTTCGAAAATAATAACAATTACCACTTTAAAAAAAGAAAAAGAAAAAGCTGTGACTGAAAAACTTACTAGTTAAAGTAGATTCTTCTTCTTTCTCCTCAACAACGGTTTCGAAGACCGACTCTACCTTTAGATGAAAATTTACATTTTTTGTTTATTGATACGATGAAATGTAATCATTCAACTAAATCAAAAACAAAGAATAGGACAAATGAATTCCATTGAAATGTGTACAACTTATAATATAGTTAGGAACAGATATTCTGTTTAGACAAAAGATCCTGGAATCAAGTGATACTGACACCAGTTTCAACAAGTCACACCTGAGGATACATTGCAAATCTAACCCATCAATATCACTCAAAAGTATTGACTAGAAAGGGAATACAAAACTCTGTTATACATTGTTAAATGATTAAGAAAAAAAAAAGAAAAGATGGGTGATGTATGCAGGAACTTTTCGTTCCAGATGAATTTCTAATAAAAGAAATACCAGTGCGACTGACACCATCACAGTGTGATTACATGAATATTTTCATCGTAGAAGCTGAAAGTTTCATGTGCATCTCACCCGATCCAGTAAAAGCACTCCACTTTCATCCATGTTGAAATGGGCTTTGATTCCTTTTGAGTCAGCATCTCCATGCTTCTGAAAGCTGCTGCCCACTCCAGACAGCTTAACCGTAGTCAGGTTCAGCGAACCAAAGACACTGCATCAAATAAATAACCAATTTAATACCAACTAAATCCTTCAAAGCACTTTTGTATAGACAACTATAAAAGTTATGCCAAATCTAATATTTGCAGGATTTTGGTTTTCTCATGTGTGACGCTCCTTTTAAGTTCAGCCACTATGCATGCTTAAATGTCAAACACGTAAACAACAATTAAATTAACCAATCTACATTTAAAAAGCCCTTTTTTTAAGCTTTTCCAGAAGAAAGTCTAAAACCAACCTGAGTTCATCCTGACTGAGGAAGCTGAGGTCGCCATAGTTAATGTTGAAAGCAAAGTCATCGTTATAGCGGTTGAACGTAATGACTTTTCTCTGGGGGTAGGGCGCCATCCTCTGGAACAGGACACGTTTGTTATGTTTCACCGTTTTAACACCTTCTTCCTCCATTTCCCGGGTGAACTCCACCTAAAAGAAAGAACATCACGTAGCGTCAAGGGTTTGAGTCTAGGGTTTATTCATCACAACAAAGAATGCATAGCAGAAGGCCAACTGATTTTACAT
The DNA here is from genome assembly GCA_037176975.1 of Arrhamphus sclerolepis. Lineage (NCBI taxonomy): Eukaryota > Metazoa > Chordata > Actinopteri > Beloniformes > Hemiramphidae > Arrhamphus > Arrhamphus sclerolepis. The sequence goes on along the minus strand of JBAMYA010046818.1, from coordinate 1,039 downwards.
TACACTGCAGTACATTTACCTCTCTCTTAAAGAGGTTTTTTTTTTCTTTTTTCAAGGAACAGGTTTTACAGCAGATGCCCAGTCTGATAATTCAAACCAGAACCTTCCGCATGGCAGGCATATACACTACGACTAAGCCACCATTTATCCATGAGGGTGAGGAACTTTTACTAAAAGTGAAAATTATTTTTGTTCAATATTAATCCATTTCTTTTGGACACACACACAAAAAAACAGTTTTTAAACTTTTTTTTTTTTAAATACGCATTGTGACAGAGAATGACTTGTACCAACCTGAATGGGGAAAACTGCTGCATCTCGAACCAGGAAAGGTTTAACTTTAAAGGCCTTGCTAAGAGCAGCAGCCTGGTACACAGCACCCATTGCTGCTGCTTCATCTGCATTGATGTTCTTCCCCAGCTCCTCTCTGTGCACAAGAACAATCAATCAAATCTGATTTTCTGTAACTGAGTCAGCTACAAAACACCAACCAAAGTGCTTTATTTACACATTTGGAACCGAAAGAAATAAACATTAGTGAAAGATCTTTGTGACTGATACTCACTTCCCAACAGCTTTGAGCAGCACCTCCTGAACCATGGGAACACGGGTAGAACCACCGACTAAAATCACCTGCTCAATTTCATCCTGTTGGCGGGACGATAAGTTAGAAAAGCAATAAAACAAAAAAACCCAATTTATATTCAAAGTCAATAACACAGAATATGACTCTTCCAGCAGGGAATGTACTAAGTGTGCTGAAGATCAACAAATGTTAATGAAAAGCTTTTGTTGATCATAGTCATTTCCTTCCCACTCGTACAGTTTAGCGTTGGAAATAATAGTGTAAAGGTCAACATCATAATAGAAGCTTTTATTTCCATACATTTAAATGCATTGCAACTCTGCAAATTATATTACAAATTAAAACATGAAGGTGGAATAAGAGAAAATGTGTTTTTGATATGCAGTGATTGTGTGTCTTGCAGTGCTTCCACAAGCAGTGTGTGTGTGTTTGAGCTCTAGTTGTTGTTGTTTG
>JBAMYA010046817.1:0-10788 GCA_037176975.1 Arrhamphus sclerolepis | reverse complement strand
AACAAGACTGACTGAACTAATTATGCAAAACAAAAACACAATCAACATACATTAAATAAATGTGAAAATACAACATAACAAAATACTAAATAGCAAACAAAATACTGAATAGCTTCCACAACATTTTCTTTTAAAAATGTCTGCATATGAGATGACTTGTAGTCTTTTAATCTGACTTGTAAAAAAATCATGAGATATAGTGGAAGTGTCATTATCTGTGAAACTTCTGAGCTGCTGACTACCTGGGGTTATTTAAATTTGAGTGGTTCAAGGGTAATTGAACAAATTAATAAGACAAAAAATAAAAGCATAAACTTGTATCACTCTGCTCAGTGTGTTTTGTGCCATTATCACTGTGCACTATGATGAGCTTTTCATATTTTAACTCCATCTGAGACGATGGGAAATCCCTTTATGTCCGTTTTTATCATCAGCCCAGGTGACCCATCATCATGGGAGGACAGACGTGCCATCATCCAAAGACGGTAGTCCCAGCACAGTGATGGGTTTTAAAATATTTTTGGCTAAGTCTATTCTGGTCTTTCTATTTTTTTATGCTTCTTCATAGATGGCCCTCGCAGTGAACCATGTGTTTGATCTTGAGAGGTTTACTCTTAGAGGTGGACCAGGATAATGCACTAATGTTCTTTGCGTGGCTTTATGTTGTGAAATTAATTTTCTTGACATGGAAACATTTAATTTCACCTTTTTATATGTTTGTTTTGGCTGATACACAGCTAGAAGTTAAAACTTTGATAGGTAAGCTTGATTTAAAACTAATGAAGATCAAATGCGTTGAAAACATTTTTATTCTCTCTCTGGGAGCGTAAGCCTCTCTTTAATTCCGCCTTCATCTTTGTGACAGACACATGAGATGACAAACATTCAGACCGTCAGGGTGTGTTTGCTGAGGTCACAAAGTCATGTGAGTTTCTCATGTTTCTCAGCCGCCTCTTTCTCTCTGCCACACACACACACACACACACACACAAGCACAAGCTACACTCATTGTCTTGTTAACAGTTAAGTTGTTGCCTTCAAACACGCATCGCCCTGGCAACAAAGTGATCATGCAATTATTGCCATGGCGACGTCAGAATGGGTGTAGACTGAAAGTTTGAAAGAGGACTCGTTTAAACAGATGTGACTAAATATTATCTTTAGTCTTGTATTTAAAGAGGAATATATTCTAATACCCTGTACTTATGAGTGTTTGTTTTTTTTGACTCCACCAGTCCACAAACATTAAAGTATGCGTACGCATACGCGTAGGTATGCGCTACTGATGATTGTAGCTTCTGTACTTCAAAGCTGAGTTGTTTTTTTTTCTTTACAACAATGCTAGGAGACGGGGAATCTAGTGGATGGTGAGGTATTCGTTGATAGCGACAAAAAGTATTCTGTAGTATTCTCAATTTGTATTTCAATAAATGCTATGTAAATAAAAGTGAATTAAAGTGAATTGAATTTATAGTTGTGCGTTGTTGCTTGTGTTGAGCTCCAATTACACCACCAACCACTAGATGGCAGTATGGGTTCTTTTCAGCAGTACAATTGCTTGCATTGCTGTCTTATTTACTGCCTTTATGCAGCATGGGCACATAAACAGAGCTAGTAAAGTACTCCCTGAGTACTGCAAAAATGGTGCTATTTTTGTCCACTAGGTGGCAATAATGAGTTGCATTTGGGGCTTTTGCAGACACAACCACTTTGGGTAAATAAAACAAGCGATACAGATGTATAATTTTAGGTTCCTTCCTTTCTACCTTCAAAGAACCACGGTGTACCACCAGTGCAGAGTGTATGACACATCTCTCCATATTAAAGAAGCTGCACATCTGTCAGTTCATGACAGATGTGACGTGGGAAGGTGGTCCAGAGATCGAAGGTGGAAGGCACTGATTCGGTGTGAGAGGAAAAACGAAGAAGAATGTTGAAGTGTTTGACTCTGTAAAGTTGTTTCTACATCAAAAACTTGATGGAAGAAGTCTTGTATTTCCACGTCTTTAGCTCGTGTGGTATTAATTAGTTTTTTTTCTTCATTGTGATTCACTGTGTTGTCTCGCCAGGTGGGTGTTCAGATATTTTGTGCGGCTCTATTAAGTCACTGCTCTGCAGATTTAGTCCAGCGTCCCATCCTATCAAATCCGAATGGTTTCCAGATGTTAGATGTGATGTTGCATTTCGTACTTGATAGTACTGGATCATTTTCTTCAGTATTCATAGTATTTCTTTTCTCATTAATTTAATCTCAGGTACTTGCGTAGTGATGTTAAGGTTCACTTGTTCAGTAGTAAAAGTAATATTTTGTAGTGTTGGGGAACCTATATTATTGATTTTATAACTTTTGTCTGATATTTTATATACCAAAGAGGAAGAACAGGAGCCCAAGAGCTGAGCGACATTGATTTAAGATTATGTAACATCAGTAACACACATATTGCTTTTTACACAATCTAACATCCTGGTAAGCAGTTTTCTCAGAGTCCATCTTGCATCCTGAAATAAACCATAAACAAGACCCAAACTCTCAAACTCTGCACCGCTGTGAGTGCAGGCTTTTTCAAACTCAATCACTTTTCTTTTTTCTTTTTTTTCCCACCACCACAGGGGAAATCATCCCCCTTACACTCGCCCGTACACACTCCTTGATGATGATAAACATGTTGGAAGTGATTTTTCCATCTGCCTTTCATTCCTGCTGCCATCTGCTGTCGCCAGCAACTCCACGAGCTTCAGCTCCGATTGTGTTAAAAGAATAGTGCCCCCACCACCACCTCCTCCTCCATCCCTATCCTCCTTGCCCCCCTCTGAGCTAGAGAGAGATCTCTTTTTCCTCCCCCTCAGAGCCCTGAATCTGGCATGATTACGCCATAGCTCTGCGCTGACCTCCTCCTGAACTGCCAAATATTGCATATTTAGTTGTATCAACGCAAATGCCCATCCTGGAATGTAATCTTGTATGAGCCTGAGAAAAATAACGGAAAAAAAAAAAAAAAACAGACGATAAGATTTCCCTTTTTAGATGAAGTTTAGTTCAATTCCACCAGCTGTTCAAGTACATAATAGATGTACTCGCACTCTTATAATTGCTTTCACATGAAATCATGTAAAGCCTCTCACCAATCAGGAGCAAAGTGATGAAATAAAACTGTTTTTTTGAGAGCTCAGTACCAGTGGTGCTGGCTTTTCAGTGTGAGAATGGCGCCATCTACCGACCACGATGTGAAACAACACCTGCAAATTTAAAAAGAAGTTGCAAAATTTGCAAATCTTACAAACTCATATTTTATTTACATTAGAACCTGTAAAATTACATGCTGACAGTTAGGAAATGTGTATTTAGGAAAAAGAAAAAGATAATATAAAGTAGGAGCTTGTTTTAATGAAGGTGGGACATGGAGACGTTTACTGCTTTGTCACATTTATTATTGTACAATAAAAATAAGTATTGGTTGTTGGAAAAAAGAGTCTTCATCTTGCAAAAATCTTTTTTTTAATTTGTGACTTTAGAAGAGAAATATTGAGATTTTATTACGAAAGTCCCAATTTTATGATAAAAGTCACAATTTCTGTGAAATTTGAGCTTTTATGGCAAAAGTTTGTGGGTTCTTTTTTTGGTTACAAAAAACAGATGATATTGCAAAATTCCCTGTTTTACAACAAAATTTTCTCTTACTAAAATGAAGTTGTTTTTTAATTTGTGACTATACAAGAAAAATGTATGAGTTAAGTACAAAAGCTTCAATATGATAAAAGTCATGGATTTGGGGATTTTATGACAAAAATTAACTTTTTGTGGAAAATGTGACAAAAAAGCTGGTTGAGAAAGTAAAGAATTGACCATCCCAGTAAGAGTAACCATGGTGAGAGAAAAGACCTGGTGGTTTATAAAACTCTGAATGGTCTAATGATCTCCTGCTCTTTTATGAACTGACCAGAACCCTGAAGTCGTCAGGATCAGGTGATCCACTGAAACTTTACATCGAGGTTTAAATACCTTTTTTTTTTTTTTTAATTTACTGATGCCTTTCAGTTATCTCCCACAATGCACTGCAACTTTTATGTCTTACATTACATCTGTTTTATCCTATTTTAACTCATGTCTGTCTCTTAAAGTTTTTATTCTGCTTTTCAACTGAGCACTTTTTTAAAATGTTTTTATGTAAAGCACTTTGAAATGTTTTTTTTACATTAAAACAGACAATTTTCACCTCAATTACAGGAGCTGAAGTCCTAAAATAAAGTCCGCCTGTGTTTATTTTGCATAAAAATACAACATCACCTAGTAAACCTCTTTTAATTTTAGCTTATAATGATATAAAATGTAAGAATTCATCATTACAACAATTTAAACAAGTGAGAAATTACAGAAAAGCACATTATGTCCACTTCAATCAAACTCACCCTAATCTCTTACCATTAAGATTCAACTGTTCGCTGATGATGCCTGAGTGTGTTTTGTTATTTAGGAAGGACATAGAATTTATTTATTGTGCCTCATTACTGTAAAACCTTAAGAAGGACATGCAGTGTCTTCTTTTTTTCACGCAACTTTATTTTATTCTTATGTTTTAAAGGGAAAAAAAGAAGTATTACAGAAGAAAGACAGCATGTCAATTTCATCAGCTCTGAAAACCACTAGGGAATTTTGGCATCTTTTATTATTTCAAAACCATATTAAAACGATTTACCTTATTATTGTCAAAAACTTTATTTAGAAAAATGAAATGAAATTGAAATTAAAATGCCCTGTCAACAGATTCTGATTGTACAGTCACTGTCTTGTGATCTGATTCAAAGGCTTCCACCTCAGTTTCATCAGGCTCATCGTTAATGAAAAGTGCAAAATCATGGTGTATGTGCAGAAAGCTGCATTTCACCCCACACTCTCATTAATGGGTAATAAGGTGTTAAAGGTCAGCTCATATACACGCACATTCATAAAGACACAAAAAAATACACACGCATGGATGCGGATCAGCACCCAGTCAGGCAGTGCGCTTGTGCGTTTTGTGGGTTTATGATTGACAGTGTTTGTTCCTTGTGTGCGCTCTCATCTAATTTCAACTCCATACATGTGTGTCGGTGTGGCGGAGGCGTAGAAGAATCGCCCTATTTGGAAAACATCCAACTTCTCTTCTTTTTTTTTCTTTTTTTTTTCTTTTTTTTTTAGAAAACAACAGGCTCTTTGCTTTATTGCTGGAGTCAGGTCCTCAAAGCAGCGGAATGAAACGGACACAATGTGACGAGAGCAATGTGTTACCAGGTCAATGCTGACTGAAAACATGGCAGAGAATAAGAGATGACTCAGGACTTTTAAAACTAATAATAATAATGATAAGAAGAAGAAACAATAGCAGCTGCTATTATATGACAAAATCAAAGTTTTTGTTTTTTTCTTTAATGCTCTCAATCTTAATCACTATTAGTCGTAATGGGTGCACACATGTAGTTAGTCCTTTGTAGTAAATTTGTTTCTGAGTTTACTAGTACATGGGGTGATTGCTGTATCCAGACTGGCCATTAGAGAACCACACCTGCTTCCCATTAAGGACTGGAAACCTTGGACTACACTACTTTCCTTTCAGAAGACGGAGAGAGTGGAAGTTTGTATAGCTTAAGGTTTGTCATTCCTTTTGTGGGTTTGTTTCTGTTTAATAATTAAGATTGCGTTGTTAGAACATTGAACTGATTGTCTTGTAATCTTTGTAGGTTAGTGTCTTTGTCCCCCCTTAGACTTTACTTATATTCCTTCTTGATGCTTAAAGGCATCAGAATGCAAATCTCTGTAAATGTCAAGAATGACACAAATCAAAAGAAAAGCTTGTTTAAAATCTCGTACTTGTGTTTGGATTATTTGCACTTGCATTCTACATGTTCTATAAAATTCAACATCAGAGAATGTTGCTCCCCTGTCCAGTCCTGCCCACAGGGATGGAAGATCTCACCTGCATCATGACTGACACTGGGTTTTCCCTCCACAGCTGCTGCAGCTGCTGCTGTGGGCGGGGTCCTGCCCCCGTTAATAACAGGCTGAGGACTCAGCAGTCGCAGCAGTCGGACTGTCACCAGCCAGCTGCAAACTCTGTGCTTCGAGGACGTTCTTGCAGAAAACTCTGAGGAAGTAAGTTTGATATAAGCTTATGTACCATTTGTGGCTTCAGTGTAATAGCCTAAAACAAATTTTCTTTGATAGATTTTCTCATGAAATACTGATGCCAGTTTATATTGTCCAGTTTAGTCTTGAAAGACTTAAAGACTTCACAACTAGCTAAAGCAATGTATGAGAGGGGGAAAAATTAAATTCTTGTGCTTCAACATCCTTGTAAGGAGTAAAAAATGTTTTAATACAAAATAGCATCCCTTTAAAAATCCCTTTGAAGCCTTTTCAGAAATGTGTAAATAAAATTTTACACAGAAACCCCAACTAGATGTGTTCAGATCATTTACATATACTGTATGTTTAAATATCACATTCAATAGCAGGAATAAAGATATGTTTGAAGTTTTAGATCACAAAACAAAAACAGTCACTGTTAATTTAACCAGTAAAACCACTTTAATGGAATACATTTTCTTATAGTCTGCCCTGCATAATGGAATAGAAACATCAAAAGGAATAACTTTTATTTAAAAAAATACCCCACATAGAACAAAGGATCATAGTCTCGCTCTACTTTACTTTTTAAATTAGTTTTCAGGGTCTTTGGAGGGAAAAAAAGCAGAAATAGTGTACCAATATTCAGCCATTACAATTACATTTCCTCAGATACACGTCTTGAGTTGGTCCTTTCATACGTTTACAATGAAGCATAAATTATAAAGACGGTGGAGTGAAAACTCTGGTCTAAGTTGCACACCTGCAGGTATAAAACTCATTTGACCAAGGTTTCCTTGAAAGGTCAAAAAGCAGAAAAAAAACTTGAAAAGTCAGGGTCTGGTAAGAGTGAAGTCCATCTAAAAAAAAAAAAAAAGTTGCTCGCACTCCATAGGTCAGGGTGATGTGCTTGAAGAGCAAATCTGCAGGCTAACAGCAACATAAAACAGACATGTACTGTTACATTACTACCTAAAATTGTGTTCGTTTCATCAAAATAACAGTGAAGATATGCTGCCCTTAATTTTCATGTACACACAACAACTTGATCCTGGAAGTTTTCATCTGTATGTAACACCTGCCCTCAAAGCTGCATTTTCTCTTTCTTATTTCTTGAATAACCATCCCCAGATTTTTTTTCTTTTGTAAAAATATACAAGCCTGAAACTGACAGCAGAACAACTGGGAACTTGCTGAAGCCAGTATATATATGGGGTGCATATATGGGGCACTCACCAAGTGCAAAGTTGTAATGTACCACACATAGAATGTATGAAAAGAACTGGACAAACATCCCATGACATCATCCACAGGTTTTCTTGAGAGTACCTCTTTTGACTAACTTGCCTGGCTAATGCTAACATATGATGCTAATTAATCCTCGTTTCAAGTGTTGCTGCTGAAACAACATACAAAAACAAGCGCTGCCAGAGCTGAAATGAGGTGTAGCAGAGCTCCACAGGGACCATGTCACTCAGCCTGCTGCTTGTGCTGTTGCTGTCACTTTTGGGGCTGACCTTCATGCTACTACTATACTATAATTTTACCTGATAAGGTATGAAAAAAGAAAACAAATTCACCCCCTGTGCAACTGTCATGGATATGAAATGTAGCTATGGAGACCAAAACCATTTCAAACTAGGTTGTAAATATGTTTATATTTCTGCACCTACTGTTCTGATGATACACAAAAAAAACAAAAACAAAATACATGTGATAAGTATAAAGAAATGTCACTAACTTGGGTGCAGTAGCTCATCTAGTTTCAGGCTTAATTCCTCTCCACTACAAAGCAAGAATTTTCAAGTATTGTCCATTAGACAGAAAAATTTCAACCGACTGCATTTAAGGCAATTGATAATAATCTGTAGCTTGTTTGACAAACCAGAGTGTCTTTCCATCCATCGTTCCATCGTGGCCAGTTCATGCTACATGCATCTGCGCCTCAGTAAGTCCACATGGAGCTGCAAACATAAACTCCATCTTCTGCCCAAGTCAACAAAGGTCTGAGTTGACACCTCTGAGGTCATCTGCCAACAGTCCAAAATATATGACTGAGCAAGCTGTTTGCACTGGAAGCACCCATCTTACCAGGAAAACCAGGTGAACATTTGCTCTCTTTACAAAACGTCTTTTATATAATCTCCATTTTCATCTTCAGCAGTCAGCTCCAACATTAAACCACCTATGTGAAGGTATTTTTCATGTTACAGAAACAGTTCTGATGCAGTGTGGCATGGCCATGGGTCTTTTGGGCGGTACACAGTTTAGGATCATGTAAATTCAGCATTTATGTTCAAATATTTAGGCCTACAATAAATATGAGTGATGTTTCTCTTTCTTTGCACCAATGTGTGTTGATCGTACATGGACTGAGTCTACACACCAAGCTACAGTTGTGTTGTCAGTAGAATGCATATGGAAACCACATCTGGGCCTTCATCCATTACTTTCACTGGTTACAGCACATTCTGCTTTATTTTATGACATTCACTCTGCATTTCTTTTGTTTCTTGCAGAATCCAAACGATCCAGATTGAGATTTTCAGCTGAGTGATACTGTTTTGTTAGCTACTAAAGCGGAACCTAACTTTGGAGGATCAAACGTTCAGAGGATACTTACTTTTTGTTTGTTTGTTTTAACAACTGTTTTATTTGTTTTACTTTGGCAGTAACTGTTTTTTTCTTAAAAGTAAAAACTAAATATACAGTGCAAGGTCGTGCTCAGTACGTCGAAGCTTAGTTTACCTCTATCAAAGGGCTCAAACATGGCAGAGGGCAACATGGAATTGGCGGACATCGTCGTGGTTGTAATCTACTTCATCCTGGTGCTAGCGGCCGGTTTCCTGGCGATGAAGAAAGCTAATCGGAGCACGGTGAGTGGCTACTTCCTGGCTGGTCACTCCATGAACTGGGCAGCTGTTGGAGCGTCTCTCTTTGTCAGCAACATTGGAAGTGAGCACTTCATTGGACTCGCTGGGTCCGGTGCCGCTAGCGGGTTCAGCGTGGCAGCCTGGGAGTTCAATGCACTGCTGCTGCTCCAGTTGTTGGGCTGGATGTTCATTCCCGTGTACATTCGGTGTGGAGTGTACACGATGCCAGAGTACCTGTCGAAGAGATATGGAGGGAGGCGACTGAAGGTGTATTTTGCCGCTTTATCTCTTGTGCTTTACATCTTCACCAAGTTGTCTGTGGACCTCTACGCTGGAGCGTTGTTCATTCGGGAGTCCTTAGGATGGAACCTCTATCTGTCCATTATCCTACTCATTGCAATGACGGCTTTGCTGACGATCACTGGAGGTCTGGTTGCTGTCATCTACACAGACACAGTCCAAGCATTTCTAATGATCGCTGGAGCACTCTGTCTTACAGGCATCAGTCTCTTCAAAGTTGGAGGAATTGAAGGTTGTTTTCCCCCATAATTTCTTCTTTGTGCCTTAATTCATACAATTATGCTAAATGGTGAAATTAGATTATGCTAACCTTGTCTTTCCATGTCATTTTAAGGCTTGAGAACCAAGTATATGCAGGTTACTCCAAATGTCACTGCCATCTTGCCTTACTTATTTCCATCCAATCTGACTGAATCCTGCAACCATCAGCTCTACCCAAAACCAGATGCTCTGAAGATCCTACGTGGGCCAAGGGACCGAGACCTACCCTGGCCTGGTTTCTTACTGGGTCAAACCCCTGCCTCAATTTGGTGCTACTTTTATATCTCTCTTCATTTTATTTTAAAGTAATTTTCTCAGTCATTTAAGTTTCCTGTAAGTTTTAACATGGTAGGATATTTTTCTTCAGAAATTATTGAAAAATTACACAAAGATTCCCTTTAAAATTTAGTCTTCTCAGTCATATCTTATGACCCAGTATCGGAGTGTGGTGGTGTAATTTTCCACAGAAACACAGCTGTGTGTTTGTATTCTCTCAACTCATCATTATTCTGCTTTATTTGGAACATTTTAGCTTCAACTTTATGGCAGACTGAATGGGTCAGTAACAGCTTATGGTATAAGGATTATTAGAAGAGCGGTCTGTTGAAATTATTAAATCTCTGTTACTCATTCAGCAATCGTCAGAGTAGGAAATGTAAAACATAAAATCCACTCAGGTACCAGCTGCCCACAGGGTTGTGTGGATGTTAGAACGTGTTTATTTCTGCTTTTTGGGGCATAACCACTGTTAAATCAGTTGAGCCCTACTGTTTGCTTTCAGCCTTACTCAAGGTAGGAGTGTCCAAATTCAAAAGTGGTGTTTGCAAACCAGAAATAGTTCCTTATATGGCCTTTCAGCAAGTAGAAGATGAATTTATTTACAAAAGGCAAACTTTAACTTTATTAAAACTTGGTCTGGGCCTGTCTGTTTAAACTGCCTCCCATGCGACTTAAATCTGAATAAGCTGAACTTTGGGTCACGATAACAGTGGACTGCCACTTTAATTCTTTCCCTCTTCGAAACAAAGAATTAGTCTGGTTCCTATGGGTTTTTCTTTAATTATCAAAGGATGCAGAAGAAAATGTCATAGATGTCACTGAAGCGTCTAACTAATTGGGAAAATCAAGCATGTGATGTAGGCAGACGGGGAAATATTAAGTGGAATGGGAATTCCAGTAAGGCAGCACGGTGGCTTAGTGGTCAGCACTGTTGCCTCACAGCAAGAAGGTTCCTGGTTCGAGCCTCCTCAGGGG
>JBAMYA010046816.1:0-10789 GCA_037176975.1 Arrhamphus sclerolepis | reverse complement strand
CTGTACCTCACTTAAACGCACACACACACACATATGCATATGACAGCTAGTCGACAATGGCTAGCTGTTGTCACTATCTACTAAGTGCTTAGCATTATTGACGTCTGATCATAGTTTCTGAACTGTGAAAAAAAATCCTATAGAGCATTTTCATCTTGCATATTTGAAAGAGAATGCTTTGTTGTGGTTGTGTTAATTGTACAAATGGACAACCTTGACTGCCTGCTTGTTTGTCTGGAAGGGTCTGAGGATGAAGCTTAGCTAAGCAGCAGACAGTTTGTCCTAACTGAGCATCAGCTACGTACAGCACCGAAACAAAATTTGAAATGTCCCACTGCAAATGTTTGCCACCATCTGTGCAGCTCCTCCAGCGTGGCCTCGCTTAATGGGCCAGGAGCCACAGCAAATCATTTAAGGGTTCTTCCAAGCAGAAGCCTGGTGGGGTTCGTGGTGTTTTAACAGGTGGATGAGAAACCAGGCTATCACTGTCACTTCTGATTGTAATGTGTCTCTTATATGATGTAATGTGTTATGTATAATAACCTCTTGCTATACAATAGTGTCAGTACCAATTAGCAAGGAATGAGGAGGAATTATGGTTTAATACACTGGCAGAGCAAAAGTTGGAATTATATGAATTATATTTTATCACTGGATTCCAACATAGCAACACATTTCTATTCAACAGCTGATATTGCTTACTTTTAGAAGGCACACGCAAGTTGGACATGACTACCAGCATAGAGTCTGCCTGGACCCTGAGGACGTAGCTGGTCACATTTTCATAATCCAGGGGTCCTGCAGTGGATATAACACCTGTCCTGTTGTTCACCTTGAAGTGACCTGAAATCAGAACAAAAGAACAACAGAAAAAACAGAAAGAAGCTATAATTCAGATTCTCGTCCTTAGTTATAGTTATTTGTGTTTCCTCTAAAGAGTACTGTTATGCTCAGTGATATAGTACATAGCTTTGACATACCTGCTCAGGAGTTGTTAAAAGTGCAAATTAAGAAGGGTTTTACAAGTGACTCATTTCTTTTTTCTTCTCCTCATCTCAATAATTTGACAGAACAACCAGATCTTTATTCATGAAAAACAGTCTACAGCTGTGAGCATACTAGCCTGTCTTCTCTATTTCTACACAGAGGAAGTCTTCTAGACATTCATTGCCGTCTACTATATATTGTTAACTGTATAAATATACTTGTTATTTAATGGGAACAGGGAGTTGGGAAACAATGTGACTTTGGAAAATAACCCGAGAAAACCTTCAGGTAATTTCCTACATTGTATATGATCTGCAGCACATACCAAGTTCGTTTCCAGCAACAATGGAGTAGAAGATGGTCTGATTCATAGCAGCAGCTAAAATAGTTCCCACTGGAGTGCCGATTGGAGCCAGCTCTCTAACTGGAGCAAACCTGGAAAGCCATTGAACACACAGTAAATCAAGAAGGAAACGGCACTGCCCAACATAATGGAAATAATTCAATGTCACAGATAATGAAGCATAGGAAACGGGTAAATGGGTTGTAGTTGTGAGTTTGTCCACTTTTTTTTTTTTTTAAATGAATCATTTAGAACATGTAAATAATTTATAGTTCCAGAGTTATATGGCATTGATTGCAAAGTAAAGCATCTCCAACTACTTAGAACAATTCAATTGCCAAACATATTGAAAACAAATAGGTCAGTCAGGAGAATTGGTGCCGATTTAAGAAAAGCACTGAAACTTATAATGTGTTTATTTGGGTTGTATTTGTTGTATTTGTATTTTTTGTGAATATAAGAAATGAATAAAGAGAAATCATATAACTGTCATATTATATATGTATTTTTCCCAAATTTGCAAGTCTTAGACTCTCCTACTATTAAAACTGCATTCCAGTAAATATTAACTTCATTTAACCTCCCTGATGATTCCCAACAGCAACTGTCATTCAAAACAGAAAGTGAAACAAACCATGTTTCGCCATCCTTTAAAAAAATGCAGTAAATACAACTTCACACAAACAATTATGTGACAAATTTGACTAAATAATTTTTTACTTGACAAAAAAAAAAAACACAACAAAAGACAGCCAAAACTCCATTGGTAGTGCATGAAAAAACTAAGTAAAATGTTATTGCTTCCACAAGTTTTGAAAAGTAACAGTCAGGTACTGGTGATCAAGTACACTTCATTAATTCATCTTCTGTAGCACCACTTCTATAAAGGCACAAGTCTCAACAGTTTGCTGCAGGATTCAAATGTGATATAATAGAACACCAATGAGGATGAAAAACATTTTCTTCTCAGCTGCTCCTTATTTGGAGTCACCACAGTGGTATGATCTGCATGATTGGTTTGGCACAAGTTTTACGCCAGATGCCCTTCCTGATGCAGCCAGGATTTGAACCCGGGACCCAGGCATACAATACCAAGGAGGATAAATATCAGAAATTATATAAGACAAACAACTGTTCCTGCACATCTATCTGAAAAGGGCTAAAAGAACATTTCCAAATAATCTGGAATCAGTCATTCTGACAAAGAAATAGAATATGCAAAAAAAAAAAACAAAAACAAAAAAACATTCAGATTGGCCGATCTGCCCAGAGGTGGATGTCTCAGCAAGTTCACCTCAAGTTCAAGCCACAAAACACTCTGCAAAATGGAGAGAGAAAATAATAATAATAATAATAATAATAATAAATCCTAGTTTCACATCTCAGACTCCACAGTCCTCACCTAGCAAGTTAAATGTCAAAGTTCAATTAAATAAGACTTCACAAGTATGGTTCATTCGAAAGGTTTACAAGCAACTGAAGCAGCACTGAAGAAAGTTGTACGTAAAACATCTATGAACTACTCTGCAAGTCTTGCTGCATTATATTAAAGCCAAGAGTTGCAGCACAAGAACAGAATAGAAATAAAAGTGATAGTATCAAAATCCTGCTTCATTTTCTATCACTTACATGGTATGAATATAAATCCAAAACAAAAAAACAAAATCCCTAATAAATACAAAATTCTCCCTCGAAGGGCACTGAGCAGCCTCTTTTCACTAAAAAAAAAAGAAAAAAAAAAGTGTATTTTATATTTTTACTTTATATTTAAAGCATCCTACCCTGCCACAAAATGATCCATATTAAATGTAACTCAAAAGTATTTGTTAAAAGATTTCAAGGGTTTTGGGAAAAGTTAGTAAAATGTACAATATCATAAATCAAACTGACTTGGATGATTATTTTGGTGACTTTTTGGACCATTTTCTGGTATAAGAGCCACTACAGAGTATGTAGGCTGTTGCCTTCCCCAAAGTTGTATGGGATAACAAAGATGCAATGTGAACATAGACTGCATTTATATGGCACTTTTTTTGTCTTGCTCCCACTCAAAGCACTTGAGACCACAGCCCACACTCACTAATACAGCGCTTCTTCATCCGTAGTGTTTTAGCCTATGCAGCACATTTTCTTGAACGTACACGCACTCAAACACAGATGAATGCATTACAAGAAATGTGGGGTTTAATGTGTCGCCACAGGGCACTTCGACATGTGGAGTCGGGAACCCGGGATCCCACCACATACACTCTGACTGGTAGATGACCTACTGAGACACAGATGATATGTTTCTGAAGGAAAAAAGAAAAGAGAGAAAAGAAAAAAAAAATCTATTGTGCTGGCTGCAGTTACTGTACATTTCTATTGTAGAAAAGATACCATCAAAAGAAGCATAATTGTACCATGAAATGACTGAACTGTATGCCCTTACTGAAAGCCTCTTATACAGAATACCATGCATGTTTTGATAATATGTTACTTCTTTTATTCAATTTCCCTCCAGGTGTACCACTGCGCTGTCACTGAATAATTGGTGTGTCTCTAGCATTCAGGAGTATACACAAATACCATGCTCTACATGTGGTCCTCACATGTGTAGATGGCTCAGGAACATAATGATGAAAATACAGAAACAAGCCCTTGAACAATGTGAGCATAGTTCACATTGTGCATCACAGCGCAATTTTTGATTTTAACATCTGTCAAATAAGTGAGTCATTCAGTGGAAATAAATAAAACGCAATGACTGTGACTGAATGCATGAGCCTACACTTTTTACAAACTTATGAGCAAAACAATGTTTGTTCTGGATACTTGCTCAAAAATGACAATCCCATCAAAAACTCTGAACTGTTTTCACAACTATCTTGCTGCTAAGCAGGCGGATCCTAGTATAATACAAGCTCCAAAGGCAACCTTGTGCACATCAGAGGTTACTGAGTACATTCAGCTGACAGACTAATGGTCCAGAAGGTTAAATATCTGCTGTTTAGGCCACCGCCCACAAGATTTCAGGGCTTTTGACATCTTCTTGAATAGCTGCTGTAATGTCCTTCTGTTACTTGATTTTTTCTCTCTTTTTAGTTATTATTCTAACAAGGACTATGATTCATAAAGCAGGTTGCTTTTTTAACAAAACATGACAGAGTTCTATAATAAATGTTGATTTTCCAACTGATACAACTAATGTTACCAATATTTTTTCCTCTAGTGAAATTCTTATTATCGGCCTCATTTGGGAAGTCTGAAGTTGTGCTTTACAGCATTTCCATTGCTGCTCTTGATGCATCTACTGAAGCAGAAAAATAACAAATTTCCTCCAAATTATGAAGCCTGAGTTAAGTTAAAATGGGAACAAAACATAATCACTCTGAGCGGTTAAAAAACCGACCTGACAATCAAGGCAAGTGACACATAATTTGAAAACCCCCACCATATCACATGTAAATTGTGGCATAAATGACCACATATAAACTGAGCAAAAGTGGTAGATCTCATGCAAGGACATTCTAAATTATTATTCCTAACTGCTTTCAGTTATTTCTCTGGTGTGCTTTAGTATGCAATATAACCTGCAGAAAGAACTCGCACATAAAATCACATATGCAGTCTTTTCATGATAAGCAAGGCAAATTTATCTGTATAGCACATTTCATACACAAAGGCAACTCAAAGGGCTTTAAAAGGCATTAAGATGAAACAGATTAAATAAAAAAATAAACAATTTAAATGTGTAATTAGACAGAAAAATAATTAAAATTAAGGAAAAATAGTATAGTAAAATTCGACTAAACAAAGGCACAGAAAAACAGTGGAGTTTTCAGTTTAACTTTAAATATTTCTAGAGTTGGAGCACATTTGATATAAAGAGGAAGTTTATCCCATCTATGTACAGCATAATAGCTAAATGCATTTTCATCCTGTTTGGTCCTAACTGGAGGTTCTACCAGCAGACTGCTACCTCAAGATCTCAGAGCTCTACTTGGTTTATTTCTACTAGAAGATCAGTAATGTATTCTCACCTCATATTACTAAGTGATTTGTAAAAAGTCTATTCTGTAGGTAACTGGTAGCAGTGTAAGGATCTCAGAACAGGAGTAATGTGCTCAGTTTTTCTAGTTCTAGAACTCTGGTAGCAGGATTTTGGATGAGCTGAAGCTGTCTGATTTTCATTTTAGGAAGACCAGATTAAAGAGCATTACAGTAGTGAAGTCTGTTAGAGATCAAGGCATGAATGAGCTTATATAAATCAGCTCTGAACATGAGATCCCTGACTCTGAAGATTTGTTTGAGGTGGTAAAAAGCTGTCTTAGTTACAGCCTTGATGTGGCTGCTGAAGTTCAAGTCTGAGTCAATTAAAACTCCAAGATTCTTAACTGGGGATTTTGTCTTGAACTCTGGATTCAAGCAAAGTGACAACTTTCAGTGTGTACTTTTTCTACCAAATAGAATTAATTCTGTCTTATCCTGATTTAACTGAAGGAAGCCTGATTGCATCCAGCTATTAACTTGCTCCAAGCAAAGACAGAGGGAGTCCAATGGACCAGAGTCAATTGATGAAAGAACCAAGTAGAACTGAGTGTCATCTCCATAGCCTTGATAAGAACATTGCTGTTTTGTATGAGCTGACCTATAGGGGAAGCATGTAGAGGTTGAAAAACAGTGGCCCAAGAATTGATCCTTGAGGGACTCCACAGGTCAATGGAATAAACTGAGATTTATTCTCACCATTGGAGACAACAAAGCGCCTGCCTTCAATATCTGAACCAACTGAGAACTGGACCCCATAACCCCACCCAGTTTCCCAGTCGATCCAGAAGTTGTCTGGAGTATCAAAGGCTGAACTAAGATTCAGCAGTACAAGAATATAGAAATATCATCTCAGACCTTAATCAGCGCTGTATCAGTTCTGTGATTTTTATGAAAGACAGACTGAGATCTGTCTGAAAGACCATTTGCGTTTTAGCTGTTCAGTTGAATTCATGCACTTTCTCAGAAACTTTCCAAATACAGGGAAAATTAGAGATCAGCCTGTAATAGTTAAATTCTGAAGCACAGCACACACACATATTCAAATGAATCAAAATCACCATGCTAACTGTTTGCACTGAAATAGTCTTTAAGTAAGGCTGCAACACCACCACCTCTCTTGAAACATTCAATGAGTTAAAGTTTGGAGGGGCTCACTCAAGGAGAAGTGTTATGCTGTTACTATTGTCTAACCAGGTTTCAGTTAAAAACATAAAATCAAGCTTTTGCTCGGTAACAAAATCACTGATCAATTACAATCACTGTTGTTGAGAGACCGAACATTTAGCAGAGCTATCGTTATAAACACAGGAATAAAGACAGCAGCTGGAACACTAGGTCCTGGTTTGTCCTGGGAGCATCCTGATGACCTGAACGCAGTACACATAAAAGAGATAAATTTAATGTGTTAAAAGCTTTATTTTTGCCATATGTGGGGACACACTGCAGCTGACAAGGAATATTTATCAAAACTGATGCAGTGGAGATTCTTGGAGGTTGAACCATTCTTTTGTTTTCCTTTCATTAATTGGTACACAAATCAGTGAAGGTTCCAACGCCCTGGGGTCTGGCTTTTCCCTGGAATAGCAAGTACTGGACATCTTGAAGCCTGGACCCAGACTGCATCAGTTGGACACAAAGCCAGCTGACTGTGTTCTGCTTTTATCAGGATCCCAATAAGGAAATTGATGTAGCTGCGGAGAGACTGGAGCGGCTGGAATAGTGGAGGTGGTTGTGCCGGAGTTTTGGGAGACAAAAATTGATGGGTGGGGAGTTAGTTGAATTTCTGCAGAGACCAGTTTGTTCATCTGGTCAGTGAATGGCAGAGGAGAACAAGGGAGGCACATAGTGCCCCAAGAACTGGGCAGGGGCGAGGTTTGGCTCGGAGTTGGTGGGTCCTCTTCACTGACTGTTTGGTCCTCTTTGGTCTGACATCCCCTACGGTCACATGTTCACAGCACGCAGGAGAAAGTTGACTCCTCATCGTGTTTTGGTTTCTCTCCTTGTTGTTTAGACTCCTCTTGTCTGTTGTTCTTGGCAGACTGGGCAGTCTGTATGAGTACGATCAAAATAGTGCTATACCAAAATAGGCAAAAAGAGAAGTTGGAAGTGAAAAGTTTCACTCCTGACTTATTTAGAGTGAATCTGTCTCCCTTAAAAAGATGTCCCAGAAAAAAATTAAATTAAATTTAAAATGCACTGAGTGGACTGCACATGTATTGGAAAGCCATGTGTTCAGCGCATAGTCTGTTGAATCTCTCTATCCATCCTTTGACTGGTGGAAGAGGCCCACTAATTGGACTTCAACTTTTACAGAGCTGACCTTGTTCAGCAGATTGCTAAAGTGAGAATTCAGACTGCCATTTAACAATATCACACAGCCCTGTGTGAAGTATAAGGTGTTTCAATTCAAAAAATGCCTCACGGCACTTTGGTATGTTTGATAAACATATGTTTCACATCTTTGATGGCATCTCCTACAATCAGAGTCAGGTCCAGTCATTGGCTTTCCCTGTAACCTTCTTGATATACTTTCAGATTTCACCCTTCGCTGCATAACCATGCAGTTGTCCTGGTCATCGGATTGGGGTCCGGAGTCGTGCAGTAAGGGAGCAAATCAATTTTGCAGCTGGACACTCTATTGTTTTGGAGCATTTTTCTCAGTTGTTGTTATCCATTGCAGTGTCTTTATCTGCACAGGCGTTGAAGAAGACGATAACACTGGCCAGCTGGTCACATCACAGATCTGCCCTGGGCCTGCGCTGGATTCTTCCCGTTATACATCCTAAGTCCCATGGAAGTGATTTTCTTTTTGGCTTCGCTCTGAGAGTATTCCTGGGAGAACTGAAACCAGTAGATATATTTGCAGCCATGCCGCTCCCCCGTTGCTCAGCTGTTTCACTTGTCAGCGGTGTGTTGGCATGCTCTTGTCCACTACTGTGAAATAAAGGAAGAGTAGTCTCTTTTCCATATGGTGCATTTACCTCTGCATACACCTTTAACTTGTGCATTTCAATTTCCAGCACATTAATCTTCCGTAGGAGTTTGTCATAGTCATCCATGGTGAGAAGAGGCATCTTGTAGCTAATTAGCTTCAGCTCAGTTGATTTAGCAAAAATAAAGTTGAAAAATAATCTCCCAGTAAACGAAGCACTGATGATAAAATTCCTTGCAATGAAAAAAAAATAAGAAAAAAAACCAAAACAAAACAAAAGGAAAAGAATAAGATATGCAGGTGGAGTAGAGCAAAAGCATTGAGCGAAGCAGGTAGCATATTGTCACACCTTTAACACAAACTCCTTATATAGATACAACTATGTAAGGGCACATTTTATTCACAGAAAGACATAACATACAGGTCTACACAGGGACAAAAAAAAACCAAGACATAATTAACTTATTCTCCACCTGCCAATTAACTCAAACAATGAAAAGAAAGTTTTGAATATAAACAACGGTATTTCAATTCATTCATCCATTTTCTGTGCTCTCGTCATCCTATTCAGGGTCATAGCGTCAACCGCAGCCTGTCCCAGGTGTCACTGGGTGAGAGAGGAAGTAGACACCATTTCAGGGCCAAATTGTATTTCAAACTACAAAACTGTCACTATAACTATCACACAAGTACTTTTCACAGATAAAGCCACAGATGATAGGATTTGCTCATTTGCACAGATGAAATAGAGGAAGCATAACACCAACCCAATTAGAGCTTTAAAATAGCATACTGGCATTGTCGAATTAGTTCTTACAACAGTTCTGAATTCTGTAGAAGCTTCTTCTGCCATATCAGCTCTTCAAATATAATATTAGATTCCCTTCTGTGACCACCTAAACTACCACTTCTGACATGAAAAAAAAAAAAATCTTCATGCAAAGTCTTAGGGCCAAGATTATAAAAATTAAAAACAATACTGTATCAGCGTGTAAGAAGAAATAAATGTGGTTTGAAGTGTTTGAACCTATTTAGATTAAATCAACAGATTTCTTAAGTCTGGTAAGTGTCTTTTTCTTGTGGAGCAAGGTAGACTGTATGAGATACATTTGCACCACTTTTTAGCCTTGGTAGCTGCTGCTTTGTCAGAAATCAAAGGCTGGTCCAGTTGTGACCTGTGACATGAGTTGTCTGTAACTGTTTCTCAATTTTGAGTGAAGTATAAAAGACTGTTGGAGCCAGCATCGAGTTGACAGACTGCCAGGAAGAGGCAGAGCTGACATGTTATCGCTTCCCTACAAAGTGGCTCTGCCTGAAGGTTGCAAATCGCTGAGAAATATCACAGAGAGTATGATGTTGATTGAAATGTACAGAATAAAATAAATGTCTACCTATACGTTGACAGGAAGTGTGACCTGATACTGATTGGCTGATGGACAGAGAGGAAGACTAAAAGATGAAGACTAAAATATATGCTTATGTATATACACACACATAAATATATATATATATATATATTACAGCAACAGGATGGCTTATAACGTATACTAACTACCCTGTGAACAAACACACGACACACAATAACTACACTGCAGTTATAAGCTGGGTCACATACTGAGAATGGAAAAGACAAGTTTTGTTCCCGAGCGTCCAGTGACAAACAATTTCAATGAGTCAGTCGTTTATTGTCATCAATAGCATGTAATTGTAACTACATTTAACTGTTTTGTTTGTTTTATTTAAATCAAACAATGACAAAAAAATCTTTGGTTTTTCTAAACTTCTATATCATGCATCATACCCAGCAATTTGAAAGTAAAGTTGGGTGCTGATGCTTGCAGCATGCTAACAACTTCATCAAGGATGCCATCTCTTCACACTACTGCCATCTGGAAAGCAGTAAAGCATCCTGTAAACTCACAGTTCCAGACTGACTCATCCTTACTGTCGTAGTAGAACACTCTGCTCCCTTAATGCAGGTTTACTTTGTGTTCCAAGAGTGTGTAGGTCTAGAAAGGGTGGAAGAGCCTTCAGCTATCAGGCTCCTCTATTATGGAATCAACTCCAGCCTTTAGCTCTGTAGTCTCTTAAACCACCTCCTAGTTAAGATGCTATACTGTAGATCTAGGCTGCTGGGGGAGTCCTTTGGACACTGAGCATCTGTCGTATCCTAGTTCCTGACTGTCCTGAATCATACAATAGAATCAACATTGTCTGTCTTCCGTAGTCTTGCTCTCTTCTCTCTTCTCCTTTTTTAGGCGGTCTCATGGTGATGCTCTGGTGATGACGCCATCGTGGTGGAGCTGTCGTTCAACTACACCTGTCGATTGGATGCTGCTGTGGGATGCTCGTCAGTGTGGCCTTCCTGCAGTCCGGACCACCACATATTTATAGTTATACATAAACTTATTAGATATTTATAGATATTAATATTTTATAATTATTACGTACCTTTACATATTACAATGTATATATTTTATATCATATATTCCTGT
>JBAMYA010046815.1:0-10789 GCA_037176975.1 Arrhamphus sclerolepis | reverse complement strand
CCTGTAGAGTGTGGGGAGTGTGGAGAAAAGTGGGGTGGTTAAGGTCCTATAGATATGCATATAGATATATATATATATATGTGTGTGTGTGTGTATATATATATACACACACACACACACACATATATATACATACATATATGTGTGCACGTGTATGTTATTCTTAGTAAATGTTACAATGGTTGCATGAGAGTGAGTGAAAGTCAAGATTAAATAATTGAGCTGGTATGACCAGTTACATTAATTAAAGTTAATTTGAATACTATCAAGCTCAATATTTCTATCAATCTGTTATAATTCTAAAATGTCTTTAATGAATATGAAAATATGACAAACTATTACAGGTAATAAATGATCTACTGTCATTTTTAAGTCTTTTCACTGAATCAAATGGGACATGAAACGTTTTGTAGATTTAAGGACATTTAAAATGTAGAGATTCAAACTAACTGACATCTGAGACCTGATCAACCTACTGAGGACAACAAAGTCACCTTAGTTTCACTTGGCTCTCTCACGTGAACTTGACCTTTTTGACTTGAAAAACACACAGATTTCCATATCTACCTCTGGCTGGATATCTGCTCTGCACATACACTGCCTGCACGCGCGCACACACACACACACACGCACACACACACACACATACACAAGTTAGATGGAAGATGACTCATCACATCTTCTAATTAATGGCTAGTTAGCTTTGCTTAAGAATCAAAGGCCCGGCTTACTCTCAAAACACATTAGACATGTATATGACATTTATCATATATTAATATTAAGTAAGATTTAATCATTTAAAACCAGTGCTTTAAGTGGAAAAAAAATAAGTGCCGCTACTCCCCCTAATGATCTGCTGTCCGTCTATCACACAAATATGTGACAAAAACATGGGTTATAATTAGCCTATATGTAGATCTATCTATCGGTCAATAGATCAATATTTTTACTGTACAGAAATTTGAAAAAAAAAAAGTCACTTTTATTAACTTTACACCTCATGGACATGAAAAATAACATTGTAAAAATAAAGATACAAAAAAGCTCCTTAAAAACATAAAGAAGGGATAAGCCCCATTTAGACTTCAGAGTTCAAAAAGATAATATTGTTTTGAATAAATGTGTTACTGCTTCCTTCTGTAATATATTTCTTTTCAGTATTAGGCCTGGCCTGTGCAAACTCATGTCACTTTAGCAATATAATCTCACTTTTAATCTGAAATGATGTCATCTGAAGCACCTACATCCACTTTAACTTGTAGACATAATGTGAAGCGAGCCATGACATCATAGAGAAAGCTCTCTGTGTGTGTAGACATGTGTATATGTTTTTATATATATATGTATATATATTTATATATATACATACATATATATATAGAGAGAGAGAGAGCGAGAGAGAGAGAGAAAAGAAATTGCTTATGAGCTTGCTACTTCTGAAACGCAGTGGTTGCTATGGTAATCGATGCGTTTTATATAATGCACTGGGACGTTTTCCATAGCTGGTCCACACATGTCAAGAAACGCCTCTTACAGGACAGGACGAACTATAAATTACACCAACGAAATTCAACGCTGTCTTGTGGTTGGCTGAAACTCTTCAACATGATTTAAATATCTGTCAGTTGTCATCTGCAGATGTTTTCAATAAAAACAAGGAGAAACACTATAAAACAGTCTTTTTTTTGTCAAAGTTATTACGCAGAGAAAAATAACTTCTAACAGGGACAGTGAAGATGGGTTACCACAGAAAATCTGAAAGTCAACCAGTGATGAAGATTTTGAGCAAGCTGACCTCATGAATTGAATTCTATATGTTTATCACTGTTTCAATTAAAAGAAATAGTGGACCGTAGAGTACCACATTGTCAAGGGCTTTTAATTCCTACTCCATGAGCCTACAGGTAGCCTGCAGTAAAATATTGAAATGGTTTCATCTGTTTTGGTTTTGGCTTTACGGTTTTGGTAATAGTACCTACTACTTTCATCCCTGATTATAAGTGAAGAGTAAGTGCTTGGATCTGTCGGTAAGGAAGGAGTGTTTATGTCAAGTAAGGTGTTCTTGTAGTTAAGAGTTTAGATTAATTGGGTTAATTGCGATGGTGTGACTATGTTGGATGCTGAGAAACATTCTGATGTACGAGACATGATTAAAGCCTTAGCACAGACATATTCACAGCAGATAAAGAAAGGACGATTGGAGGGAGCAGATTGGCAGCTCGATAAATGTAATCTGTTAGTGACAAACCTTGAAGAGTATATTAAACTGTATGTATACTAGTACCTTTAAAACAACAACAAAAAAACAAAACAAAAAAACAACAACAACCATGGAATCATGAAATAGACTTGGGATTAAATTCCTCCTAATAGTAGCTCTTGCACACAACATTTCTTTGCCTGACTGATTCATCAACAATTTCCTTGCAGTTCAGCTGTCAGATTGACTGACAGAGCAAACAGGTAATGACAGTTTTTCATGAAATAGCAGTTGGAGTGGAAACATATGGTCAAGATCATATATACTAAAAAAAACAACAAACAAACAACTTTATTAAGATCCATCCATCCATCCATCCATCCATTATCTATACCCGCTATTTCCTGTGCAGGGTCACGGGGGTCTGCTGGAGCCTATCCCAGCTCACTTCGTTCGAAAGGCAGGGGTACACCCTGGACAGGTCGCCAGTCCATCACAGTTATTAAGATCCTTCCTGTTTTTTAATGAATGCAATTAATCACTCCAGCATGCCCCACAAAATCCGATATACAGCCCCCCTCCACACACACACACAAACAAAAAAAACTAAGCAAAACAATGTATACAATACAAAAAAGTAAGAACTTTTGTTTACTTGTCTCATTGTAAGACAAAATAGATGTGTGATGCAATTCTGCTACGCTACAAAGAAAGCTGGAACCGTTGTCAGGATTCGGTTCTCCAGCAACAGCTAAAAACAGGGTTTGCAGTGAATATACTTTTTTATGTAACTGAAAAACAAGCATAAACTGAAGACAAGCCCTCATCTTACTGAAACTAGTAAATGTGACGTGCTCAAGGGGTCCAAGGGAATTGTTCACCATTCAGAGAAGCGGGAGACGGAGCTGATATATAACAAACAAGAGTGAGTGGAATCTGCTCTCAGGAGAACACATTTCACAGAAATAATTGGTGTTGGAGTGCAGGCACTACAGACGGTAGATTTTTGGAAAATGGAAAATAAATGCAAATCATTATCAGTGGGAGCAATTTTTCATATCTTTTAATTAAACTATGATAGGTTTACCATAATGCTGTCAGAAGTAATGCAAGCTGTATCATAAGAAACGCTTATTTAGATCAAACTGTTCCCTGACTCACTGATGTGGCGTGCAGGGATTGATTTAAACTTTGTGAATATTAAGATTGATGTGATACGACAAAACACAAATTTGGAAATATGTCAGGCAAGCGTTATTCAGAGGATACACAACAGCTAGTTTGTTCTAATATTCACAGAGCAGCCAGACGATTCAAACCACCAGCATGAGAGGTGAAGTGAATTAAATGGATCATCTTGCTACGAAGTAATGTCCTGCTGGGAGCCCTGAAATCCACGTGGACTTTGACACAAACCTACGCATTTTTGCAGAGCAAGCACATCTCCCTATTTCTACTGCCCTCCTTACTTCAGTACCTTCTAAGGAGCAGCTTGAGCGCCGAAGGCCCCAGATCCTAATCTGATTCAGCGTCTGCAGGACGCATCAGAACATGTCAGTCCTACGACAGGTCTGACCTGTGGTGTCTGCAGCCTGCAACAAGGGTATTGATAATTGATTCTTTGGGTCAACTCTTCTGTAGGGCATGGCCTTCATGAGTCAGGCTTGTTTTGTTGCACACTGGATGTGCTTTCAGCTCCAGTAGGACAGATGGGGTGGGTGGGGCTCTGCTGTAAATGTGTGAAGAGAGATTTAAGGCTGACAAGAATTTACAGAAAAATTCTGTCAATATGAAACCATATTGATCTCAACTGCATTTTACATTTTGCAAGTCGCTTCAGCCTCATCACTTTATGGGACAACCAATAAACAGCATGGATGTGCTGAGCGGACCCTCATATAGACAGTAGTAATGTCAAAAAATAGCATCTTATCCCACCAGCACACATGTCAGCTGCATCCAGTGAGCTGAGGATGAAAATTGAGGCTCGAGTAAACACATTCAGCCCTTGGGTGTCCCCCCCCTTCTTCATTGACGAAGTTGCATCTGAGGGAAGGCTTGCATTAACACAGTGGTGCTCACTATCTCTCTAACGCCATCATGGAAAGCTGTGAACTTGTATTTTCCACTGCAGGAATAATCCTGGCGATACTAACATCACCAATATAGCGTGCGGAGAAGAAGATGGCCCAGAGGGGTATTTGTCAGCGAACGGAAGTGCAGAACAGCAGATTTATTAAAATCAAGTGTGAACACAGGCAACAAAAAGCAATCCCAATAGATTAGTGTATGCTCCTTTGATCCAGCCAGGCAGACTGGAGCTGTCTCCTTTGTTAAGATCAGGTGTGTGTTTTCAGGCTGTTGCTGGAGGTTAACAGGCATCACTCACAGTTCGGAGTGTTTTCTGGTACCCTCTGAGATATGGTTTCACTGTGTCACAGATGGCAATCTAAAAACATGATCTCTCAAGCACAAATGTGACATCTTTCAAGAAATGAGGCCACTTCACACTGATTCATTCTAATATATGCCCTCTCTTAAAATTATGTAATCTAATCATTGTGTGAGTTTAACATCTGGGGCATGTTTGTGTGTTGGATTCATTTGCTTATCAGCCTCAGAAGTGCAGCTTTTCTCACTCTGCATGAGGGAAATTCCTGATAAAAATATGAGACAGCAGTTATCACAATGAATACACAGATAGCTATTTTTTTCTTCTTCATTTTTTAAAAAAAGAGTAGGGATGGTCTGTCTGTGGTTTGAGCTGCATCCTCTTCTGTCCATTTGCTACCTCTCTCCCACTCATTGGAGAAGATTATTTTTTCTAATATAATGGCCTCTCTTAGCCTCTCACTGGGCTTTTAAGCACTGCTGTGGTTGAATATTAAGGAGCAAAACATTTTTAATTAGTTTGTTTAATGTCATACAGTATCTCCATTCATTGAAATGCCAGCAGCCAAGTGAACTGTTTTCTGAATGCAGCGGTGCCTTTCAGCAGAGACATCAGGTAACTACGCGAATGCAAATGTGAGATGCATGTTAACAGCTATATTCTGGAAACAAGTTTTACCCTCTTAACAAGATGTGGCTTGTTTATTTAAGCAAAAAAACATGCCAAAAAAAAAAAAAAAACTACAGCAAAAATAAATGTACACAACAAAGTTCTTGCATATTCCTTAAGAATATTTGCTTACTTAAGTGTCATCTGTCTCCTGTCCCGACTATCGGCAAAAACCAGTCAAAGTAACTTTGGACTGCTGTCCTGGGCGTTTCTTAAGACACTTTGCCACACATCAAGAAAGATGAAATTCACCCATAGAGACGACTAAGAGGCTCAAGAAAGTAATTATGGAAGAGAAAATGAGAGAGTAAGCGAGCAAGAGGCCAGAGATCAATAGAGTCCAAATAGAGTGATCAGTTTTAGTTACTGTTCCTCTGACATTTTGCTCACAGGTACTGAACAACTGCCTATCTCTTAAAAAGCCAAGTCATGGAACCTTGACTGACAGGTGTTGGGACCAATCGTGTTGCTGAAATGTCTCGCCTTCACAAACAGCTGTAGAGTTTTGCTTCTGGACTCACATTTAATCAAGAGAGATTACAGCAATAAAACAGATTTCAACATCTTCTCACAAATTGTTCACATTGACTTTTTTCTTCTACCTGCACATGCTTATAATTCTAAGTGTAATTTTGTTGGGGTTTTTATTCGATGATATTGATATTGATGCTATTTCACTAATGTAACTGAAGTTAAACCCAGGCTTAAGGATCACATCACTCTAGTTGAGTTAATGTAATTTAGTTAAGAATCTACAAAGATATCTTCTGAACCCAGAAAGGCCTAATGATATGGTTTTGTTTTAACCAAACCTGAATAAAAGTCATAAAAACAGGTTTTACTGTCCTTTCTTCATAAATTTTCTCAGAGACAAGAACAAGAACTGTTAAAAGTTCTAAATATTTTATTTCCAAACAAATGCAAATGCACTGGAATACACACACACACACACATATATACATTAGGGCTGGGCACTCATTAACACTTTAATTAATTAACACCATAGTTACTTTACTGCGCATTAACTTTTTTTTTTTTTTTTAACTTTGAAAGCTTATTACTCTCAGAATCTGAATACAAATAAACAACCATGGTTCACAGAAAAGAACTGGTGGGGATTAAAGAAATGGGGAAAGGTACCAAAATCTTGCACGCACATTTTAATTTTAAGCCCCTTCCAGATTTTCTTATCACTGGAGTGCTTCGAGTCAGGGTATCACTTAAATGCAATACATAACGTCCTCATCGCTTTTCAAAATTGTTCGCTTGGAACCCCCCAATGTGAAGATGATCATGATAAAAGGAAGGACAAGGAGGTGCTCAACAAGCCGTTGATTTATTCTGAACTGTCAGTTGTAAGATCACCACACATAGAACAGTCATTCACATGTTTGTCCCGCCCCCCTGCCTTCCTCATCCAATTAGATGCCTGCTTTAGCCCTGTACACCTTCACTGCATCTCATTCAGTCAGAATCCACAGAACTTTTTAACAATAGTTCAAAATCATAACATGAACAGCTGGGTTGCTATACTATTAGTCCACCCAGTGCTGTTTCTATGGTTTCAAATCCATATATTTAAGTTGCCAGTAGAAAAACAACCTTAATCCATTTCAATCTCTCAAAGGAAGTTGATGCTGAGAGTTGGAGGCAGGTATATAAACATCATGAAAGACATCACTGATTTCAGCTCACAATCTAGAAAATGCTTTAATTAAAGCATGTTTACATCATTTAAACATTTGAGTATTTAATAATCTGCTTTTGTCCCTTTTCTTCTTTCTTTTTTTTGTCTGCATATATGTGGTGTGTTAGTGCCAAGATTGACGGAAAAAAAACAAGCTTTCCTTTTATATGCAAGTTGATTTTGCAGCAATTTTAGGTTTTCTTGTGCACATGTGAAAGAGTCGGTGAATATTTCCTTCAGCCGTCTTGACAACAACTTGACAGTTGTTAGAATCTTTCTCTAAGATTCTGATTGAATATTTTTTGTTTGAAAAGGGGAACTTGAGTCACCTGAAGTCTCACACAGATGTTTAATTTGCAATATACGTGATATCACGGCTCATTCACAGAAGTAGTCTCTAGTGAAAGTAGGCCGATCGGAACAATACAAGAACAATTCATACATCTTCTGTTTCAACCGACCACAACTGCTATATTTTTAATATAAAATGAAGATTAAGCATACACTGATAAATTTTAGTAGGAAGAGTACTAGAGAATCAACATTCACAAAGATCAAACCAAAACCAAACACTGATATGAACATAAAGTTCAGTAAACACAATAAACTAAATAGCAATGGGAAACAGAAGATAGTGGGCAGTAAACCAACAGAACACCGTAAAGGAACATGTGAAGTGAAAATAAAAGAAAATGAACAATAGCACAATAACAGAAAATGATATGTAATATGTAAAATAAAAATAATCGCTGTCAATAATAATCTGAGTATTATTATTGTCAATGTTATTAACACCATAACATTGATAATATTACCAATATGAATTGTAATACGTTTAATTTGGAACTATAGAAAATGAAAAACAAAACTGTAGAAAACAAAACTCACACTCGAATTCTGGGCCTGAAAAGTAAGAAATTTTCAACCTAACACAGTCTGATCACACAAACTTTATCTGAATATTATTCTGTCAGAGCGCCAAAATACAACAACAGTGAAACACAAGATAGACAGAGACAAAAGAGGGTAGCTGTCTTGTGTGTTGTTTGATAATGTATCGGTGTTGGTGTAGTGTATTATGATGGATGTAAAAGAGTGTAAGGTAGATGTAAAAAAGAGTGTATGGTGGATGTAAAAGAGTATATGATGGATGTAAAAGAGTGTATGATGGATGTAAAAGAGTATATGATGGATGTAAAAGAGTGTATGATGGATGTAAAAGAGTGTAAGGTAGATGCAAAAAAGAGTGTATGATGGACCTACAAGAGTGTATGGCACCTCTGCGCTGTGATGGACTGGTGACCTTTCCAGGGTGTACCCCTGCCTTTCACCTAGAGAGAGCTGGGATAGGCTCCAGCAGACCCCCGTGACCCTGCATAGGAAATAGCGGGTATAGATGATGGATGGATGGATGGATGGCACCACTGCACCCCTGGAACTGGGCCCGCTCATATGTCAGGCGAAGTCAGAGGGAACAACGAGAAAGGAGAATGTTAGGTTGGACAAGGGGGAAACCTAGGGTCTCACACCACTGCCTTTGATTACCCCCACTTGTCCACCCAGTGTCACCAAGACTAACGGGCACACCCCACACCCTACACGCCCCTCAAGAACCATTGCCTGGAGAAAACCGAGACAGACAGATAAGGAAGTACTCCATTAAGTAAGAAGAAAGTTTTCCGGCTATATGCAGGGAGATGAAGATACTAGGATTTTATGGTGCATACTGTTGTTCCTTCTGTTGGATTAAATACTAAAAATACTTTCAAGAATGTGTACAGCTCCAGGCTCAATTTTCTGTTGTACTTTGAGGTAAATGCATTCCAGGTATTCATAAAAACAGCCAATTGATTCCTGCAGGTGAATTTCATTTTTTAATAATATTCAATAAGAAGGTTGGTCCAATGATTAATCTGCAAACAAGTTTTCAATTTCCAATTGAGAAGAGTTGTTTTCTTGGCGATAGTTAAAAAAATAAGGACTGGGTTTCTGTATTTAACTGGAAGATTGTCAAGTTCAATGTAGTTACCCAATAGACACATGATGGAGGTGAAGGGATTCTGTAGTTCAGGATGGAGGAGGCTTTCACTGATATTATTTAATAACTTGAGTGTCACCACTGCTTGGCACAAAGGCGTGTCCTCTTACAATTAAAACTGAATCAGAAAAGAATAAATAAAATTAAACTAACATGCACCTTTGCATCTTTGTTATTGATAAAATAACAATGACTTAAGTAATTTCAGTATCTCAGTCATAGCAGTGGTTTTAAAAACTGGCTGATGCATATTTGGACAAGTTGAATAAAGACTTATTACTGAATCTGTTTTTGAAATAGTCTTAGAATCAAAGATTTACTTTCAGGTAAAAGTCTATCCAACAACCTGTTAAAATGTGCCAGAATGCAGGAAATGGCATCAACTTGATTCAAAATCTTAGTTAGTTGGTTTATTAATGTTTAAGTTGAGATCTGTGCAAAGGGAATATTGTTGTTAAAAAGTTTGTTTAATTTGTACAAATGTAATAGCAGTTTTGTTGCTTCAGCGTCACTTTAAAATAAGTTTATAAAACCCTACTTGTGAATTAATTATTGAATTTTGCACACTTCTATCCGCATTTTCTGCAATAAATAGTAATTAAAAATTGTAATTGTTGCCCAACACTAATATTATATATGCGTGTGTGTATAGTTGGCCTATATAATATATATCAGTGTCTGCACTTTCTCTGAGTCGACCAGCTTCGAGCATCTGTGAACTGGTATTCCAGTCAAGGATCATTGGACTACACTCCTTAAGTCATCTGCATTTCTTGGTTTTACCTCAGAAACAGCAATTCTGACGCGACCCTACAAGTTTTCCATCGGATCAAGTTCAGGATTTTACTGGCCACTCCATAACATTTATGTAGTTGGTCTGGAACCAATATGCAGCTGCTTACTGGTGTTTTTTGGTTCGTTGTCTTGTTGAAACACCCATTTCAAGAGCATTTTCTCTCCACCATGAGACACAATGACCTCTTCAAGTATTTTGATGGATTAAAACTGTTAAACAGACCTGACTTGGCTTATATTCAGTGTTTGGGGGAACAATCTAGCTTTCATCAGTCCACAAACAGTTGCTCCATTTCTCTTCAGACCAGACCATTGTGTTCTTTGGTAAATCATCATCATTTTTTTTCAACAATGGGACTTTGTGGGGGCTTCTTGTTGATATCTTGGCTTCTTGGCATAGACGTAATTGTTCCAGTGCTCACAGGTAACTAGATCTTTTTTGAACACCCTGGAGCTGGTCATCAGTTGAGTCTTTGCCTTTTTGGATTCAAATGGCAGTTTTCCATTTGTTTCCATGTCTTTCTGGTTTTGGGTGCCATTTTAAAGCATTTGAGATCATTTCAGCTGAGCATCCTATAATATTCTGCTCTTTGTAAACTTTCCCCTTTCCAATTAACTTTTTTATCTGTTTGGCACCTAGTTGTTTTTTTCACAGAGCGAATGACCCACTAACTGAACTAAAAACTGCTATTCTTCTTTTTTTAAACAGGCAAAAAATACCCTTTTTCTTGAATTTGCAAAATGCAGTGTTCCCAATATATTTGCACATTTGGAAATAAAAGCTATACGGATTTTGATCTTTACTCACCATACGTAGAGTGAGGGAAGGATGGAGCGTGAGATTGACAGGCGGATCGGTGCAGCGGCCGGAATACGGTCATTGTATCGGTCTGTTGTGTTGAAGAAGGAGCTGAGCCTTTCGGACCTTACAGGTCAATCTACGTTCCTACCCTCACCTATGGTCATGAACTTTGGGTCATGACTGAAAGAACACGATCCTGGATACAA
>JBAMYA010046814.1:0-35451 GCA_037176975.1 Arrhamphus sclerolepis | reverse complement strand
TCCGAGCTCCTCCCGGGTGACAGAGCTCCTCACCCTATCTCTAAGGGAGCGCCCCGCCACCCTGCGGAGGAAGCTCACAACATTCATTTAATTATTTTAACGTAGGCTACCTGCAGGCCTGTGGACCAGGCAGGAATTAAAAACACTTTAAAAGAAATAGTTTACCAACACTGATAAACACCCAGAATGGAAGTCTCTTAGAACAGATCATGTGGTCATGATGTGTGGAAAACGTCCCAGTGCATGAAATCAAACGCACCGATCTCCATAGCAACCGCTGCAGTTCGGAAGTAGACGCGCATGCACGCTCACGTACTGCTGAATGAGATTTCACTGTTGTTAGCACATAAGCAGTTTCTTTTCCAAGCTGTTCTGTATTGTAAATAACTCAAAACACAGCTGCTTACTCTCCCACTGATTTTAATTGGGACTTTTTGCGACATTCAGTGTGTGGTACACCGTTTAATGACCACATTAAATGGTTACATGCTCCGTCCGGCATAAAATAAACCGCACCACAGACTGTTCATTTAAAAATTCCTTTGAACTCATTCCAAATTGTTTCTGAACTAAGTAGTTTCCACAACTGCATATTGCTAGCAGATCTATTTTCTGACCCAGTATGAGGCCCTGACTGGTTCTGAATGAGAGCTTTGTAGCAGGCAGGCTCTCCCATCTTCCTGGTACTGTGTACCGCAACTGATTCTTGTAGTGGTACGCGGTACCGGACTGCACCGGCTTACTTTCACTCCTGAGTAAAGTCCAGATACCTCAAAAAACTACTTAAGTACAGTGACAAAGTATTTTCGTTAATTCCCACCTCTAGTTATAATATGTGAAACA
Source organism: Arrhamphus sclerolepis (assembly GCA_037176975.1). Taxonomy (NCBI): domain Eukaryota; kingdom Metazoa; phylum Chordata; class Actinopteri; order Beloniformes; family Hemiramphidae; genus Arrhamphus; species Arrhamphus sclerolepis. Next base: position 34,608 of record JBAMYA010046814.1, on the reverse strand, counting down.
CTAATCTTATAAAGACCATTCCACCTAAAGGAAACACAATCCCAACGCCAAGCAGCTACGACAGGGGCATTGTACTCGTATCTCATTGTTACTGTTACTAAGGATTACGTCATCACCATGGTTACCGTTAAAAGGCCAATCATTCTTTACTTTCTCAACCAACTGTGTTTTCAGATTTCCCACTAGTATCTGGACTCAGTTGTTAAAAACAAGCAAAAAACAAACAAACCAAAAAATAAAAGTCACAAGTTTTTTGAATTATTATTATCATAAAATTGAGGCTTTTGTACAGTTTAGAAATGGTGCTTTCACATGTATGTGTTGCATCTTGGCAGGTCCAAGCTGTCCATTAAAAGTTGAGAAATCTTCAACTTTCGTCGCGTCCAGGCGCATGTCAGCTGATCAAACTCATCGAGCTAGCAGTGTGCGTGAACAGAAAACAACTCGAGCGAGGAGGAAAAACTCCACATGAGCAGAGCTGAGCTTTGAGAGCGGTTTGGCTAAACCCAGAGGTGGTTTTGTGCTCACAGCTGCGTTTTTAGCTCTTGACTGTTAAATTTGTGATCTCCGCTCATGAAATTATGCATGCTGCAATAGAAATTTCAGCATGTGAATCTGTTTATTGGAAATCTTCCCTTTTTTTGCCTTTTTTAAAAAGAATATACTTCAATCAAACTTAGTTCTTTCCCCAGAAAATAACATTGTGGATTTGAAGCAGCTTTTAGAAAAGTAAAGCTAAGCTTAGAATTCACTCTCCCTTTTTGGTTTTTAAACATTATAAATCAGATTCAAGCAGAAAACTGCTAACCAGTCATGTAATCCTGAGTCTCTGTGATGAATCAGAATAAATTTAGGTATGTCAGAACATTTCTTTTTCTGGAAAGAAATCACACTTTTACATAAAAAGGCGCACTGACTGCCTGTAGCTAGAAACATACAATCTGTGCGTCGATCTGATTGGATAATGGCTGAACTGAACTCTCAGCTTGCCCATCGACTAAAGTATCAGTCATCCAAATCCTTCGTGCTTGTACAAACGAACCCAGAACTGTTTAAAATCATCTCAACTTTTTCTGTTTCCTGATGTTAAACTTAAAACCTCTTGGACGGCTATGAAAACAGCTGCAGACGTGGTTTTTGACTGAATATCCGCTGCTTCACGTCTCCTCCCTCCTCTGAACCTTTATTGTCCTGACTTTAAGTCTCTCTTGTTGTAGAGCAATAAACTTTTAAAGCGACACAAAAGCAGAGCAGCGTTGTAAAGACTAAACCTGCCAGGCGTTTTCAGCTCACCTGCTCTTCAGCCTGGATGCCGTTAAAATGCGTTTGCTTGTTTGAGTCCACACCATCAGCTGATGTTTCTGTCTTCTGGAAACTTTCAGAAACCAGAGATTTGAATCTGCTCATGTGTTTTACTTTTATTTATTTATTTATTTTTTTTACACTCAAATAAAACCCCTGCTTTATCTTCCTCACACGGAGCTGGAAATGTGGCTTCTTTCACAAGATAAGATGGAGAATACGCTGCACTAAATCTTGAGTTATCAGCATTGCAGGCGGGTTTTTATGGTCTGACAGAGATGACAGAAGCTGATGCAGGTTTGTTATCTAGATGTTTCTGACATTTTCTCTGACTGAAAAGAGTGCTGAAGTTTTATGTATCAGGACATTAGAAGCATAATGTAGTTCTGAGTGGCTCATAAACGGAGGTAAATAAAGCTCAGATGAACAAAAACGTGATGGACCAATCAAACCCCAACTACCCCTCAGGTCAGCTATTATTCAATATTCATGGTTGTTCAGTTATGTGCTTTTTAATTGTGATTGTATCCCTCATAAATCACAAATATTTATCATCATATGCCCATAAATCACACAAAAAAACTTTTTATTTTATTTTATTGGCTATTATTTATTTGCAAAAGATTCCCAACTTCACAAAATCACAGCTTTTGTAGATTTGCAGATTTTTTTGTTGAAAAGTCACGTTGTCACAGCGTTTTGGCATCAAATATTCACATTGCAAATATTTTAACAAAATTGTCATAATTTGTCGCAAAATTGTAAATTATGTATTGAAACTTTCACCAGAAAATTGTGATTTTTAGGACAGTGAATTTCACAACATTGCAACTTTTTATCATAAAATCTAAAATTTTGCAAAAGTACGACTTCGCTTTTGTTTACATCTAATCCTGATTTTTAACAAAAAAATACCCTTTTTTTCAGTTTTATTCTTATAGTTTACTTCATGTGAACATTTGTGATTTTTATATTTATTCATTTATTTACATATAAGATATTCATGTTTACAAAATCACACATTTTAACACAAATTTATGAATTTGACAGAGAAGTTTGAGTAAATTGCAAATGTAAGTCTTAAAATCACACATATTTTGCCAAATTGTGAATTTCAAAATATTCAGGGTTCCCTGGAAAACTTGGAAAATGTCATTTACTGAAATTGTCCTGGAAAATAATTTCAGGGAAAGAATGGGAACTTTTTTTTTGTTGCAAATTTGGCAAAATTGCAACTTCTTTGTTTCTCTTTGTCATAAAAGTCACTAATTTTAGTAAATAGCAAATTTTTGTCAAAATGTTCTGTTTTTTTGTCGTAAAACTGCGACTTTTGTAGAATAACAGGTTTTTGTTGTAAAATTCGCGACTGTTTTTGCCATAAAATTTTCATGTTTATGAAACTGACGTTTTTTAACGTGAAATTATGTCGCGAAGTCATGACTTACCACTTTTTTTGGTCAAATTATGAATTTCACAATATTGCAACTTTTTGTTGTAAAATGTCAAACTTGACTAAAGTACGACTTTTTGACATTTTTTTTGCAACTTTTTTGACGTAAAAATACAGTGCTATAAATTTGCACTTTTGTTATAAAAATAAGAAATTTTCATGACGATCACAACTTTTTGCCATAAATTTTTAACATAAAATCATAAATTTGTCATAAAATTAATTATATTTAATTGCAACTTTGTCCTAAAATCATATTTTATCAAACTGTGAATTTTGCAATTTGCAACTCTTTTTCCTAATTTTTATTTTATTTCAAAATTGCCCCCCCCTTTTTTTTTTTTTTTTTTTTTACATCTAATCTTGATTTTTCTTTTTCTTTTTTCATAAAAATCACTGCTTTTAGCAAATGTTTGACAAAATTTTCCAACTTTTTGCTGTAAATTGTTATTCGTGCAGCAGCATCTTCTTCTCTGAGGGTAACTGCTGATGTCTTTCTTCTTTGGCGCTACACTTGTGATGTAAATCTGTATGTTGCGTGCTCTGCCCGTGTTTGTGTTCAGACGATAAGGAGTACGACGTTTACATTTCGTACGCGAGGAACAGCGAGGAGGAGCAGTTTGTTCTGTCGACGCTGCGCAGCGTTCTGGAGAACGAGCTCGGGTACTCGGTCTGCATCTTCGACAGGGACAGTCTTCCTGGAGGGAGTGAGTATCCGTCTTTTACTTCCTCCATCCATCTCTCCATCCATTTATCCCTCCATCCCTCCTCTCTCCCACAGCCATCACAGACGAGACGCTCAGTTTCGTGGCTCGTAGCCGGCGCCTCCTGGTGGTCGTTAGTCCCAACTACGCCTCCCAGGGCTCCCAGGCCCTGCTGGAGCTGAAGGCTGGCATCGACGGCATGGCACTGGGGGGACACCTGCAGGTGATCCTGGTCCAGTACAGGCCGATCCAGAGGCAGGGGTGGATCAGGGAACTGAGGAGTGCCCGGGTGGCCCTGACACTGGTCCGGTGGCAGGGGGACAAGTCCAGAGAGCTGTCATCCCACTTCTGGAAAAAGCTAAGGGTGGAGCTGCCTGTCCGGAGGGTTCACGGCAGGGGGGCGGCGGAGGGCGGCAATCAGGAGGCGGCTCTGATGAGGCTCCACAGTCAGAACAGCGCCATCTCCCAAACAGGCCTCATCACCAACACGATAAAAGACCCGCAGAAGGTGTTCATCTCTGCGGCATAGTGACTCGGAGCCTGGAGACTGTCCAGAGCGTTTAACCCAAGGAGGTTTTTAGTCGACGTCTGCGTGGAGTTCACAATAATTCAACCACAGGTTCAGTTACCTGACCAGAAGAAAAGCCTCGTCCACTAGTCTTCTACGTAAATGGACAAACAAAACGCTGGTTTTCCTGTAAAACCACTGCACAATTCACACTAACAGTATTCAGGTCTTTTTATATTCGCTGCTGTGTTTGGGGTCATTGTTCCGTCACATGACTCAATTACAGCCAATCTTTAGCTGCCACACAGATGACCTCACGTTCATGGTTCGCTCAAAAACTTTCAGATGTCCAGATCCCCAAACCATCACCCCTCCACTGCCGTGCTTGACAGGTTTGAGGGTATCTTTGAGACTCCAGCAGAGACTTTTTTTTTTCCTTTGGGGAAAAAAAAGAATAGTAATAAAGCATTGTGACTTTACGAGAATAATTACAACTTTATAGAAAAAGTTGGCCCTGCGATGGACTGGCGAGCTGTCCAGGGTTTACACCTGCCTTTAGCCCAAAGAGAGCTGGGATAGACTCCTGCAGTCCCCCGTGTCCCTGCACAGGAATTAACAGGTATAGATAATGGATAGAAAAAGCTTTATGGAGATTTTATTGGGAAAGAAGTTTCAGTTTTTAGGGCGAAAGTCCCAATTTTTCAAGAAAAAACAAACAAAAAAAAAACCTCATATGAAAAAAAAAAAAAGATTTTGTTGAAAAGTTGCACTTTCTTTGCACAAAAAGTCAAAACTCAAGAAGAAAGTAGCAACTGCGACTTTTACGAGAGTTTGGGGGAGAAAAAAACGTTGATCCACGACGTTTTGGGCGATTCTGCAGCTGTTTCAGTTGTTGTCAACAGTGGCTCTAGGACACTACCATTGTTGCTGTACAAGTCATAAACCCCGCCCCTGCCTCGTTGTGATTGGTTCAGTGCATTTTACGAATGGTTCATTTCACAAGAGCGGACTTTTGAAACGCTGCTGGCCGACATCAGCAGAATCACAACAGACGAGTTGGAGAGATAAATGACAACAGTTGTGGTCTCTTTAGTTTCTTTACGTTTCATAAATTCAGTATTGTTCATCTTTCAGCATCAGTGTCATGTTCATGAATCATTTCATGCATCTATCCAGTCATTATCTGTATTTCATGTTTTAAAAATGTTCAGTTGCAGTGTTTTACGTCCTTGGGTTGAACTGGTGCTGTACGTTTGTTTTTAAAGCTTTAAATGATGTTTATGGGATTAAATCAGTATGTTTGTTACCACTCGGCTGCACATGAACGTTTTCACTTGTTTTCATTTGTCGTAGTGACATCTAGTGGTGGTTGAAGGAACTGTTTCACCTTGGATCTAGTTTTACCATTGTGCCTTTGTAAAAAAAAATAATGTTTTACTAAGATCCATCTTAGAAAAGAGAGCAGGGGTGTCGGACTCGATTTCATCCTGGGCCACGTCATCACCATGGTTACTATGGTTTTTCCTTATTTTTTTCATCCAGCTATAATATAAAAAAACCAAAACACAGAATTTTTGTCATAAAATTTCAAACTTCACAAAATTTGCAATTTTCTAGATGAATATGGGGCTTTGATACTAAAATTAACGTTTTTTTTTTGTTTTGTTTTTTTACCAAATCGCAAAACTCAATTTTTTTTCATTGTGAAATGCCAAATTTTATATCACATTCTTTTTTTTCATAAAAGCAAATTTTTGTCACGAAATATCAAATTTAACAAATTTTCTAATTTGTAGGGTCTCAATTTGTTTTGTCACAATTTAATTTGTGAAATTACAAATTAAAAAATAAATTGTGAAAAACTTTTATCACACAACCACAAATGTCAGAAAGTTGTGACTTTTTAACTTAATTTTTTTTTTTGCTGTTGTTGGAAATCAACTTTTTGCAACACTTTGACATAAAATTGCAAATCACAAAATTGCAAATTTTTCTACAACCTCAACGCTTTGTCCTAAAATCACAAAATTGCAAGTTTTGTCAAGAATGAGAGGCTTTTTGTCGTAAAATCTTCAGCAAATGTTTGGTTTGTTTGAAACAGTCGTGATTTACCAGCTGCTTTCCACTTGAGTTATTCCACTCTTTGAAACAGGCAGTCATATTGAAATTTCCTCAGAAATGTTGCAGTTATGTGTTTATGATTGTCTTTGCATCCCCGTCTCTTGCGGGCCACATAAAATTAAGTGGCAGGCCGGATTTGGCCCACGGGCCGTGAGTTTGACACCCCTGGTGGTAGAATGTGGCGTCGTCTGTGTTGAGGAGCGTTTTTAGATCATAAATTGTAAAACTCGTCAGCTTCATAATCTTCAGCTCAACACTTGTTTCAGATATTCATTTACAACCAAAACTGCTTAAAATGTTTAAATGTTGTTGTTTCTGGACGTTCTTATTTACGTTTTTATGTCCATCAGTATTTTCACTTTAAATCTTCAGTAAATCAACAGGTTTTTGTTTTTGTTTTTTTTTTGGAAAAGCATTCTGCACTTTTTTATGTTCTGAAAAGTCTTTTTACTTTTCTCTTTGTGATAAAATGTTTCTATTTTTGTTTCAGTATTTCCAGTATTTGTCATTTTCAGGGGGCGGAGGGTGAATAAAGTGTATTTTCATTTAAGTAGATATCAGTCATTTTTCATTTTAATTTATTTCTTCTCTCATTTTGATCTGTGAAGAGAAAAAAAACAAACATCAGCACCTACGTGATTTTTTTCTTTTCTTTTTTTTTGGTACATGATTATTTACATAAATGCTGGAGACCATCTCCTCACACCAGGGGGCAAAGCAAAAAAAAAAAAAGACATGGAGCGTTGTAAAAGGTTTGACATCAGACATGATGTACAGGACCTTCAAGAATCACAACCTGGATGGAAAACCTGGTCAACTAGCTGCTGGAAAGTGACAAGGAGCCAAAAACCCAATATATGGGATGTTTTCCTGGCAAAATTATGTAGATGCAGATATTTAGATACCACAATGGCATAAATGGTCATGCAACTATAAAATTTGGCAGAGACAACCTTGACACATAGGGGGAGGCAGGAGAAAAAGATTCTGGGCCTTGATGCAACTCTATTTTAAGATATCACCCTCAACATCCCAGAAAAGACAAAAAAAAAGTACTGTTTGCCTGAAAAATTCCCATGAAAATTAATATTTTTCAGTATTTTATGCAAAGCATCTATGCCTATCATGCACATAGAAAACTTCTTTTAATTCATAAGCTTTCATTTGAGTCTAAGAAAGCCTTTCTATCTCAAAGACTGCACTTGCTGTGGCCAAAAGTCTTCTCTATATCCAAAATCGAGAATTGTGCTGAAAGGCGAAGCTCTCGACTTACTGGTCAATCTACGTTCCTACCCTCACCTATGGTCATGAACTTTGGGTCATGACCAAAAGAACACGATACTGGATACAAGCGGCTGAGATGAGCTTCCTCTGCAGGGTGGCGGGCGCTCCCTTAGAGATAGGGGGAGGAGCTCGGAGTTGAGCCGCTGCTCCTCCACATCGAGAGGAGCCAGCTGAGGTGGATCGGGCATCTATATCAGATGAACCCTGGACGCCTCCCTCAGGAGGTGTTCCAGGTATGTCCCACTGGGAGGAGACCAAGAGAAAGACCCAGGACACGCTGGGGGGACTTTGTTGCTCGGCTGGCCTGGGAACGCCAGGGGATCCTCCTGGAGGAGCTGGAGGAGGTGTCTGGGCGTCCCTGCTCAGGCTGCTGCCCCCACGACCCGGTTACGGATAAGAGGAAGATGGATGGATTTCTGAAAATATAAATGAAAATACATGTTTTGCTACCAGGAATTTTGATTCTTTAAATATCAATATAGGATATTTTTTATTAATGAGGCACTGATTTGCACAGATAGAAGAAGAAATAAAGAAACAGCACATAACGCTGTCTGGTGAAACACTGACTGGAAATTCTTTTTCAGCACAATCCTCGATTTGGGATATAGAGAAGACTTTTGGCCACAGCAAGTGCAGTCTTTGAGATAGAAAGGCTATCTTGGACTCAAATGAAAGCTTATGAATTAAAGGAGTTTTCTATGTGCATGATAGGCATAGATGCTCTGCATAAAATGCTGAAAAATATTGATTTTCATTGGAATTTTTCAGGCAAACAGTACTTTTTTTGTCTTTTCTGGGATGTTGAGGGTGATACAACAAATGCATCTACATAATTTTGCCAGGGAAATATCCCATATATCAGGTTTTTGGCCCCCTGTCGCTTTCCAGCAGCTAGTTGACCGGGTTTTCCACCCAGGTTGTGATTCTTGAAGGTCCTATATATCATGTCTGGTGTCAAACCTTCTACAACGCTCCGTGTCTGTTTTCCAAAAAACTGCGTTTTTTGTCCCCTGGGTATCATGTCATCATGGACTCCAGAGACTGAGAAGAACCAAGAATTGGGTTCATTGTAGCTTCTGGAAGATTTTCTTTCCATCCATTTGAGTTTTATTGTTTGTTGATTTAAAGTTTTATTGATTTCACTGTGTACTCTGACAGAAAAAAGTTTCTTAAAATTCTTTTAGTGGCAGTTCAACTGATAACAAGACCGATCGCACTTACAAGAGAATCACACGATCAGAAAAGCCACTTCTCCAAGTCTTTCCCGTTTTTCTTGTTCATGTCTCAAACTACAATTGCAGAAATGTGCAATATGTGCACAACTGTCATGGCAACCACGGTCAGTGTACCAGAAGGACATTTAGCTCTTTGGTTTTGAGGTGGTGCTGATCTTCTGTGAGGTGCAAATGTTTTAGTGTGATTGACAGATGCTGTACTTTAGTTTTTTGCAGACAGATAAGATGACATACAGTAGGTAAATTATGAATAGATGGTTAAAACATTTTATTTATTGGTCTGCAGTTACAATTCATAATTTAAACCTGATTGAGCTGTGCATTTATAAGTTGCCATATTATCTGGCATAGTGGCAATATCTTGTATTTTTGGTTGTTGACACTACAAAAAATGTATATTTTTGAAGAGTAGTATGATGATGTTGGATTATTTTTCAAGGTATTTCATTTATAGTTTTGGAACTTATTTTGAGCTTCAGTTTCTTGTGAAGCTACTTTGGTGGACTAAATTAGAAATTAGAGCAGGGTGCAAATAAATTCTGTTGATGGAATCATACAGGTGGACCATTGCCACCTTCCACCTGATACCATTGATGACATTGCTGATTGAACAGAAAAACATGTAAACAGGTTGAATATGGACTAATACACAACAATGCTAGAAATACTATTATTACTTTTAATGGAATTATTTAACACGTTAAGTAACAGCACCAAAGACCGTCAGCAGCATCTAGAATGGTGAGCCTCTCCTGAAGCTCTGTGTATTCTTGTCACAGAGCCAGCGGAAATGCAGAGGGACGTAACACCCGCTTTGACCTGTGTAGGGTCACGGGGGTCTGCTGGAGCCCATCCCAGCTTGGAATTCCTCTCTGAAATTTTCCAGTTTATTGTCCTCCCCAAAATGAAATGGAATTTTCGCTCCTGGTATCTACTGTGGTTGCTTTGGGTTCTTAATGTAACAGGAAGTCTTTAAAGACGTAAGTGTTTTTAAAAAACAAAACAAAACACTTTTAACAGAATTAAACGTGACTGTTGCTGTCTGTACGGTAAGAAACAGATGTTGAACCAGTTTCCAACCCAGTAGTGGTTTAAGAGTCCATGGGTGAAGGTGGTCTTGTTCTTATCCAGCTGCTCCAGGAGTCGCTGACCCATTAGTACTGTTAACGACTTTAAGCAAATCATCTTCAAAATAAGAAAAGTGTGACGGGTGAACTGTAGCTGTTAATCAAAGAGGCCACACCCCTTCTTATGCATTCATGAACGACTTCCTATGACGTCACCTTATGAGATAAACACCAACCCATTAAAAACATATTTATGCATACAAACGAACAGAAATAGAGGCTTCAGCCAGGAGTCCACGATCAGTTCTGAGTTTTTATTTTATGTTTAAATAAACCGTAGATGCTTTTGAATGTGTGTTAGCCTGCTAGCTGAGCTGTGATGTCATCAAGTACACTGCTGTGAAGTGCGTTTGCCAGAGTCGTACTTAGAAAGCATAAACTTAGAAACAGCATAGAAAGGTCAGCAGACATTGACTCAATTTTTTTTGCCAGCATCTAGTGGTTAGCGGAGGAACTGCAGCATCTAGCGGTTAGCGGAGGAACTCCAGCCTCTAGCAATCAGTCGATGGAGGTTGATTGGTAGAGAAACTGCAGCCCCGTGCTGTTAGTGGAGAAACTGCAGCCCCTAGCGGTCGGTGGAGGATCTGCAGCCTCTAGCGGATGGTCGGTGGAGGTATCTGTATCTGTAGTGGTTGGCAGAGGAAGTGCAGTTTTCTGTATTTCTGCGTTGGTTTCAGTTTTTTAACGGAGACAGTGGTGTTTGTGTCTGATGAGTAACTGCTGTGTTTTGGTGCTCCAGCTGAGGTTCTGACCATCCTGTGTGTCGTCTCTCAGATGTGTCGGACAGCGTCCTTCGCTCCATGCAGCGCAGTCGCCGCCTCCTTTTCGTCCTCAGCCCAGACTTCCTGGCGGAGAAGAGCTTCAGCCTCCTGGAGTGCCGTCTGGGCCTGTACCTCCAGCGTGGCCAGCAGGCGTCCATCGTGGCCGTGGTTTATCGCTCCATCCGTAAGCTAGCCTGTGCGGAGGCGGTCCAGCTTCATCAGTCCTCTGTCAGCACCGTGATGTGGCGGGGCGGCCGATCGGAACCGAGGCGTTCCCGGTTCTGGCTGAGGCTGCAACTGGCGCTGCCCGTCCGGCCGCTCGCTCTGGGCCGCAGGCTGATTGACAGCACGTCATCTCACTCCGACCTAGCTGCTCTTGCGCTGCAGCGGGCCCAGCGCCTGCAGAACCAGAAACATGACGGCAGAACCAGTCGGAGCCAAAGGAACCGTAGGACTTCAGTCAGTCAGAGCCGCAGAGACAGACAGACTCTGCCCAGAGGGCGGGGCAGTGTGAGAAGCAGCGTGTCATGCAGGGGGGTGGGGCCACAGCACAGCAGGAGCTGCTCCAGGTGTGCTGGGTTGGTGGGCCAGCTGGAGGACAGGTGGGCGGAGCTTACGGTGGAGGTGGAGCCACAGCGGGGGTCACATGACAGGACAGAAGTTCAGTCATATCCTGTCCTAGAAACAGACACCACCCCGTTCCCTCCTGACCCCGCCCATAATGATAGCAATGCCCCCAACCATGGCCCCTCTGCTGACTCCGCCCTCCCCAGTGGTCAACAGGATGACGCAGGTATGCAGATCCAGCAACAACAACAGATCATAGGTTCAAGGATCTCTGAGGAAACAGCAGTGGAGAAAGAGGAGGAGCTTGAGGTGAAGAAGACAGTAACCCTGCCCCCTAAAAAAACTACTGCTGTGCCTTTAACAGATGAACTAAAACAGCAGGTTTAGTGATATGAGATTTTGTTCTGATTATTTCTTCTTTATTGGAAACTAAATCAATTCCTCCCGTGTGAACGGGAACTGAAGTGAGCAGAATTAATGAAAACTTCCGTAATTACAAACTTCTCGTAGTTACCAACTAAACCTCCTCCCATGGAGCTGCTATAGAGGACCGACAGATTTTGTTTCTTTAAAGAGTCAGAGACTTGTTTAAAAGGACCTGATCAGCTCAGAGACATAGTGACTCTGGTCGTCATGGAGACACCAGTGGTGTCATGAAGTCATTTAAGAGAGTTCTGATCATATAAATTAATATTATGGATCCAACAACATATGAGACCTTTTTCTCTTCACCTCTGCATGACGTCCTGGTCTCACAGGGACCAGAAGAGCTGTGGTCCAGATTATTAAACTTGAGACTGAAGGTTTGGAGATGTTTGTCTGCTGCTACGTGTCCTTTCCTGGACCTTCCTGGACGTTCCTGGACTGTTTATGATTAAAGAGCTGCAAACCTGTGATCATTTAAAATTCTCCAACAGGATGTGAATGTCGCCTGACAATTTCTTAATACATGTATATATTTTTTGATAATAATGTTTAATTTAATTTATCTTTTGTATCTATTGTCTATTTTTTGTTTTATTTTGTATCTGTTGTCGTGCATTTTCGTTTTTCATTATTATTTAAATCTTTATATTATATATGTACACATATATATTTTTATACTCTTATTTTTATATATTTTTTTGTTTATTTATTCCATTTTATTCTATTCGTATTTATTTTTTGTTTTGTCTGTTGTCCTGCAACTTGTTTAAAATTTATTCTTAAAGAAATTATTTTTATTATATATATGTCAATTTTTTGTTTCTTTAATTTAGTTTTTATTGTAGTTTTATTCTTGATTTTGTATTTGTTTATTTTTTTGTCGTTTTATATGTTGTCCTGCTTCTTGTTTTTGATACTTAAATAAATTACCATAATTATTTACTTAATAGAACTAATTTATTTTGTATTTATTTTCTTCTATTATATTTATTCCTTTTTTGTTTATCTGCATCCAGCATCTTATCTAAAAAGAAGTAAAAATAAATTATTTGATCATATATATATATATATATATATATATCTTTTCTTTTCTTTGCTTTTTCTTTTTGTTTTCTTTCTTCACATTTGTTTTTTATATTTTGTCCGGTGTCTTGTTTAATCCTTAAATGAAGTTTCTTTTTTATATATGTATATATATTTTTTTCATTTTATTTTTTGTTCATTTATTTTTACGGTATTCTCTGTTTTCTAAGCGCCTCAAGATGACTTGTCATAAATAGCCACAATAAAGGGGGGTCTTTTACTGCAGTCTACGTGAATAAATGAAAGAAAAGTGTTTTTGTTCCTGCATGTCAGCAGCTGAATCCTAAACAAGGCTTCATTAAACCTCCAATAATAACAAACGTGACGTTTTCTCTGAACTGCATGAAGACGAAGGATGTCACATCACACGTGAATGAATAAGTTCTTTTGTATTTAAATTAACTGGCTGAAATGAGAATAAAAATTCACTTTTATAGTTCATGGTGTCAGTTCTTGTGTTTGAGTTAAAAAGAAGAAAAAAAGATCTAGAAGTTAAAATTAATGTGTGTAATCCTAAGTACCCCTTTTACTGCTTCTAGAGGATTTAAGAGGTTTCATTTTTCAGCCAGGTGAGCCTCGATCTCATCAGCAGGTGTGCAAACATCACTTTTGTCACTGGTCAGGTGTGTGTTGACACAATGCCAAGAGGGAAAGACATCACAGTGGTCTCAGAGGAGCAAATATTGATATGCATCAATATGGAAAGTGCTATAAAAGCATTTCCGAGCTTTTTGGAGTTCAGCATTTCTGCAGTGAGAAACATTGACGAGTGTTGCAAAAAACAAAAACGTGTCAAATTCAAGGCCCGCAGGCCAAATCCGGTCCACCAAAGACAATCATAAACCCCTAACTAGAACATTTCTGAGGAAATTTCAATGCGGCTGCATGTTTCAGTCAGTTCTGACGTCCAAAAGTGGAATAACTGAGGTGGAGAACAGCTGGTTTATGTCACAGAGTCACGATTTAGTCAACTTTAGCAAAGGATTGTAGAACAAAAAGATCATTTTACAAAAAAATTGTTGATCAAAACTTGTCGTTTTTGTCAAATTTAAGTTTTTTTAATTATTACATTTTTTTTTATATATCCTTTTTCTTAATAACAAAAAGAAAATGTGATTTTTAGGGCAAACAGTTGAACAAAACATTTCATAATTTAAGTTAAAAGGTTAAAATTTTGTTACATTTGTTAGTGTACGATACATTTTGGCTGTTGGGGGAAAAAAATGTCTTGACCTTTCAAAATATGTTATTTTGAGAACAAGGTTTTTTTAATTTGTGATTTTACATGAAAGACGTTGTGATTTTAGTACCAAAGTCAATTTTATGATAAATGTTGACATTTTTGTGAAATTTGAGATTTTAAGACAAAAATTCACTTTTTGCAAAGTCACTAATTTTACTATTTTTTTAACAAGTCTTTTGTTCATTTTGTTCAAGTGTTCATGTTTAGTTTGTCGTATTTTTTTTTCCAGATGTAGTTGCTTTGATCTGTTTTTATCATAGCACTTGGTTGGGTTAGGGTTTGGGTGGTACTTTGCTCGGTCAGTGGATCCTACCAGACCCATCACTGTAACAGAAAAGAAATGACTGACTGGATCGAGGAGGAGGTCAACCCCAAAAGAAGAACCAGCAGATACGTAAATGTTTGCAGACTGGCTCAACCTGCTCCTCCTTTTCTACCTATTTGTTGTTTAACTTCTGTTGGGACAACCAGGATATGACTGATGACTGACAATAGGAGCTTTATTTTGAAAGGCTGATCTCACCTGATGGTGCCCTGCGACAAAAGACCAGTACAGACCAGAAGATGTCACTGTCTGACCAGTAGAGCAGTGAGTCAGATGGTTTTACTAACAGTTTTATATTTGAGGATTTATTTATTTCTTTCCCTCCTTTCTTTTTAAATGTCTGTTTTTAAAAGGCTGAAAATATAAGTTCAAACCTGAATTTCTAACTTCAGTTAAAGTATCTGAACTCTCCAAAAATAACAATTAAAATAAAATAAAATGTTTATTAGGCTGCTATTTCAAAATGAATACATGTTTGATTTGAGATGTTTTATAAATATTTTTTCTCTTTATTTTATTTTTCTATTTATATTAATCTTTATTCTTATTCTGCTCTGTACTGTCCTGCTACTGCAACACACTGAATCTCTCTACTGTGGAACAACAAAAAGTTTCATTTTCTTATAAGAATGTTGTTTTTAAAGGCACTCTATGTAACAATTCTGCCTCTGACCACATGGGGGCGCACTGGTCTAAGCTCTGAACTGAGCCTACATTTTTGATAATCCTCAGAGGCCTGAATTAAGGTATCTCAACACATGTATAATATTATTCTACAGTATATAATATATAATAGTACCTGATGAGGTACGTAAAAATTCTCCTCCATACAGTTGTCAGGTGTGTCTTTACGGAGGTTAAAATTTGCACAGATGGCAAGCAAGCTCCTCCCCTTTTCCCTCCGACGTCCGGCTGACGAACTTCCAAGCAGCTAGCTCACCATGATGTAGAAAACAAAATATTTGAGGTTTTATTCAAACAATTTGTGATTTTTATGAGAAAAGAAAAAAAAGTTCTGCAAAAGCTGCAATTTTATGAGAAAAAGTTTGGAATTTTTGGCAAAGAGTTTTAATTTTGAGATTCTTTGACAACAAGTGGTAATAAAGTGCTATTTGAGGTTTTCTTTTTCAAAAACTCAGTTTTTACATAAAAAAATTGTGATATTGTGAAATTTGTGATTTTACAACAAGAATGTATAAAGTTGTAAAAGTCAATATTTTGCAAAAAAAACAAAACAGCTATTTTTTTTTACAACAGATGAATGTAATTCTACAAAAGTCACAATTTTATGACAGTTTTTTTCAAAAAGTTATTTTATAAGGTATTTATTTTAAAAGGTATTTTATAAATTGTGCGATTTTTGCAAAGTAAAAAAACAACAATTTGATGTCAAAAAGTCGTGATTTCATGAAATTTGAAAATATGGCTTTTCTAAGACCATTCCTGATTTTTGTCCTTCTTGGCCTTGTGTGAACACACACCTGAATGCTCCAGAACTTCTTCTTTTGTAGAGGTCAGCACACCTGCTGATCATCACTTAATCAAGACGATTGGTTATTGATAACTGTCAGGGACTGGATCGCCGCTAACAACAGACCCAGGACCCCATACTGAAGGAACGTTGTGAGGAATAATGGACTAATGCTGCTCCAGAACCATGTGAGAGACTGGACCAGACTGACTCTAGAAGCTGTTGAATCACAACGCTGGTGCACTTTCTATGTAAAAGAAACACATTTCTACATTAAACAAATGCCAGAACATTTTAACGTATTCATTTTGTTGGTGAAAACTTCCTTCAGGTGGAAGAAGAACGGAGAGAATATGTGGAGCAGTTTTAATATTCACAGCTTCGTTCAGAGCGCCATCCATCATCTCCCCCACAATACACCTGTGAATGTGTGTGGTCTCGTTTTTATGCATCTGTGGGGACCAAAGTGTCCCTTTGCAGTTTTTAGGAGCTGTTCGGGGTCAGAACCAGGTTTCAGAGGTGGGTATAGATTAATGGGAGGCTCACAGGTGACAGATCACAATATATGAATGGTAGAACCCCGGAAAGATAGTAAAAGATGAATGTGTGTGTGTGGAGGAGGAGGGGATCGATAGGAAAAGACTCAGATCATTAAAACCATTAGAGTTTTAGTGTAAGCACCTAAATCAACAATCAATATCAGTTTGTCGTGCTGACCAAACATGATCAATACAACCTCTGGTGAATGTCCACCCAAGGTCATGAAAGTAGCAACTTTGTAAACAGTTTTTTGCAACATAAAATCATCAAACAGTTCAGAGTTTGAAAAGTTACATTTAAAAATTGTGGTTCCTCTACTGACCACTAGAGGCTGCTTTTCCTCTGCAGTTCCTCTACTGACCACTAGGATCTGGCCCCAACTGTGAATCAGTCTGCATTGATGTTTAAATGTCCAACTTTGCAGGAGAAATAAACATGGCGGATCACCCGTCCAATCAGAAGTACGAAGGTCACGTGACACCACAAAGAGCGTATTGTCATTTAAATAGTAACGTAAAACAGTTGCTTTAACAGTCAAAGGCTAAAGTTGTTATGATTTTAAAAAAAAAGAAGATAAAATATAGCTATATTTAAATAGTACCATCAGACGGAGATAACATTCTTCAGGTAACTTGGGAATACCTCAGATGTTCTTTTGGTGACGCTGGCTAAGGAAATAGAGGTCTGAAGGTCTCTACTTGGGACAGATGTCTGATGTCAACTGTGGTATTTCTGAATCTGTGTTTCTGTTTCCTGCGGTATAAAACCATCCAGGAGAGATCCTCTGCAACTTATAAACAGGAGACCGTGGATCTGTGGAATGTGAGGTCAGCACCTTAAATTATTTGTCATTTTCCTCAAATAAGTCCAGAACAGTTTCTGTGTTGCTGCAGGGGAAGAGATGCTGCCATGAGGGAGATGAAGTCGTCTGGAGCAGCTTACCTCAATCTCTGACAGTTAACGCTCAGAAACTGTCCGTAGATCAGTCTGTCGGAGGAAGCTCCTCTCCATCAAAGTTTTAATCTGCAGCCCATCTGGCAGAGATGTCAGGAAATGATAGATGACTTCAGAGTGTTTGGCTGAGCTGCAGCGCATTAATAAACGCTGATGAGTCTCTTTTTCCTCTTTATTAACTCGAGCAGAACGAAGAGCGACGGCTGGAGAAGACGTGAAGGTCGAGGTGGCAGTGATATTCAGACCATGAAGAGGCAACATATCAGCTCCATAAAAGCAGACGCTTTTGGAAGTTTGGAGCTTTCGGGTGTATTATAACATAATGCCAAGAGGGAAAGACATCAGCAATGGTTTTAAGGCAAGTGTTGTTGTAAATGGATCTGGACAGGGTTGTGAGACCATTTCCAAAGTATTTGGAGTTCAGTCAGTGTCTCTATGGTGAGAAAGAGCTGACAGTCCTTCTGGGTAGGACCTGACCCCACCCAGGTGAACCAGAAATGAGAAAATACTTCTTTTCATACAGTCAACAGCCGAACAAGCCATATTATCTTGAAAGTAAGAAAGATTTTTTACTTTTAGGCCCTAATTCACAGCTGAAGTCAAGACAAAACACTTCTAAGTAGCTACAGTGATGACAGTTACCTTCACTGTCAATCTGATGTCCCTAATAATATACATACATGAGTTTATAACGTTAGTCGATGAGGTTCATAAAATTTCAGTGGGCAGTAGAAGAACAGCAGCCTCTAGTGGTCAGTGGAGGAACTACAGCTTCGAGTGGACCTCCTCTGTCATCAGTTACCTTCCTAAACCAGTCAGACACATTATTGCCAGTCACAGCTGGAGAACTGCAGGATGTTAAAGATGTCAGTTTAATCAACCGTCCTCAGTGATTTTTATTTCAGTTTCAAATTAAAAACCACTGAGGACGGTTCGTACTGGATCAGATGGAAAGAGTGGTACTCTCTGAAAGGAGAGCTGGGATTAGCCGTTTTTTTTAGTGTGTAATCCAGTCCGCCGTTCACTCTGTGAACTAGTTCGACTGGTTGATGATTACAGCCGTTGGCGTGCGAGTTATTATGCTTTAGAGTTTGTGTAAACTTGAAACGCTGAGGATTTCTTCAGTTGTTGGCGGATTCACATTCCGCACACGCTTCAAACACGCGACTGAAATCCACTTCGTCTCCATGACCAAAACCTCTAGTCAAGTTCTGGTCGGCCTTTTTCTCAGCTTTTCCACCAGTTTTTATCACATTTTTAACCACTCTACCTCCATAACGTCCTCAGATTTATCTCATCAACCTCTTCCCAGGAACAATGTGGGAGAAATATTTTATTAGTGTTTAAGAACAGTTGTGTTTGTGAGTCAGCTTTTATAGTAATACCACAGAGCTGTGAAATTAGGTTCCTTTTGTTTATTCACACAAACTTTTAAACAATATTGTTGCTCAAGGGGAATAAAACCTCCCCAAACCAACTTGGTCCTGTATGAAATAGCAACATCCTCGTAAATCTGATAACTGGTTGTTGCAATCCAGTGTTTGTGATAACTGGTTTAACTGGTGATGGGTTTTCTCATCTCTGTGGAGGTGTTTTGCTTCCCTCTTCTTTGCATAATAGTTTTAATTCAGGCACATTGGAGAGTTTTCCAGCATGAACGGTCTATTTAAGATCACTTCACATTCTGGACTCTGACTAGACCACTCCAGAACCTTCATTCTGGTTTCATTGATCCATTCAGAGGTGGACTTGCTTGAACTCTGGTGTTGGTAAACTGGTAAAAATGGGATTTCTTACTGTAGGAATGTCTAAGGAGGCGACAGATGTGTGTTTCTGAGTGTGATGGTTCACTGAGTTAATTGTTGAGCAGGGAACTGCAGTCGTTTGTGGGTAGTTAGTCATCATCACACAGAACACCGTTAAGACTCATCAACCATTACACGGAGACATGCAGGAGGATTTACGGGGATGTACTGGACATCACAAAAGCTGTCATGGCATCGTCCTCCTGAATCTGAGCAGGAATGTAGGCCATCAGAAAATCTTTAATTCCAACCTGTGATCATTTGGATCACTTTTAGGAAAACATTTGACTACAAAGACCAAGTTTAAGTCAGTTAAACTTTAATTCAAAGCCTGAACTGAAATTTAGTTCAGCAGCATCTCTGATGGTCTGGAGGTGCGTTAATGTTGACGGATCAATATGATCAATACTAAAAAGGTTCTAGAGAAACATGTGCTCCGTCCAGAAGACATCTGTTCCAGGGAAGACCTTGAATCTTTCAGCAAGAAGATGTTAAACCACATACCGCACCTATCACAGAAGCTCAGCATGGTCCTAGAGGAATCTGGGTGCTGAACTGTTCTACCTGGTGAAGGTCTGGGCCTTTCACCAGCTGGAACCAAGAGGCAAGACTGTCAAACAGGTCAACTGTCTTTTTCAGACCACAATGGGCCCCGTCATAGCTAGTCACAGCCAACCAGATGAACCAAACCAATCACAGTGGGGACACAGCTGGCTTTACTGACTCATTGATTCATACAGGAGCATCCTAAGGCTACAAGACAAAACAACAAGGATGGCTGCAGAACTGGATCTCACCATGGTAGAACCCAGCATCACTATGGTAGGATCCAACATCACCATGGGAGGAACCAGCATCACCATGATACAACCCATAATCACCATGGTAGCACCCAGTATCGCCATGGTAGGACCCAGCATCACCATGAGAGGAACCAGCATCACCATGGTAGGACCCACCATCACCATGGTAGCACCCAGTATCGCCATGGTAGGAACCATGGTAGGAACCAACATCACCATGGTAGCACCCAGTATCGCCATGGTAGGAACCATGGTAGGAACCAACATCACCATGGTAGGACCATGATGATTCTGGTAGGACCACTTAAGTACAACATCACCATGGGAGGAACCAGCATCACCATGATAGAACCCATAATCACCATGGTAGCACCCAGTATCGCCATGGTAGGAACCAACATCACCATGGTAGGACCCAGAATCATCATGGTAGGACCTAACATCACCATGGCAGAACCCAGCATCACCATAGTAGGACCCAACATCACTATGGTAGAACCCAACATCACCATGGTAGAACCCAGCATCACCATGGTAGGACCCAGAATCACAATGGTAGAACCCAACACCACCATGGTAGGACCCAGGACCCCAGTCAGGGTTCATAGCTGGTGCAGCGTTCCACGGCCCAGACTGAACCAGGCCTGACAGAGTTTTGTACAAAGAAATCAAATGCTTTATTCCTAAATAATCCAATCATTGGTCAGAGAAATGTTCCTGAGTCAGATAATCTTGGCCTCAGCTGTGAACATAAATGTTGGTAAAGTGTTTTCAACTGACTTGACTCTGCAGCAGTTACATGAATACTGTCAGCAAAGAGCCAAAAACAATCTGGCAACCCTAAAACAGTCTGGTTAAACAGTTTTATTTGTGAAAAGGTGCATCTCTCGATGAAAATGTAAGCAAATTATCTGAAATTATTCAGTTAAGGAACAGGCTTCAGGTTTTCTCTGTCACTGATCACGCCTTTCGAAGGTCGGAGGTTGGCAGCATCCGCACACTTATACATGACACATTAAATGAAAAAAAAAAAAAAAACAATCTGAGCAAAGCTGCCTGGCCAATCTGTAACCAGGGGAAAGTAAAAGTCTAACTGGCTGCTGAGCTCCTCTAATCAGATAATTACCATCAGAGACTAATCAGTAAAAAAGTGAAAAAGTGGAATAACTGAGTTGGAGAGCAGGTTTATGTCAAAAAGTCTGGATTTAGCGAAAGGTCTGGTGATTTTTGTAAAATCAAGTTAGACCAAAAGTAAAAAATTACAAAACGTTGAAATTATACAAAATTTACAATTTTTTTTTGATGACAGAAGTCATTTTGTGTCAAAATGTTTTTTAAAGTTGATATTTTTATTTTTTAAGTTAAAAATATCTTGAAATTTGCTTTCTTTTACATGAGAAGTCTTCTTTATTGTGATTTTACAAGAAAGAAAATATGATATCAGAACAAAACACTTTATTTTATGATAAAGATGACATTTTTGTGAAATCTGAGATTTTGTTACAAAAAAAATACAAACAAAGCTTTTTTTTTAGCTTTTCCTTTAAGAAAAAAGATGAAATGTGCAAATATATGAGAAAAAGGTGATTTAAGTACAAATAAATCAGAAATGTTTATAAAAGTTATCAATCCTTTAATGGCCCTTTAATGGTAACCATGGTGATGATGTGGTCCAGGATGGAGTATTGAGAATCAAAGTCCAAAATCTGAGAACCATAATACAAAATACATTAGATTCAGAACTGAGGCCAAATCCAACCATCTCTGCTGAGTCTAATATAGATAATCTAGAACTGGAACTCATAGTTCTAAACCACCTGTTTCCATAGAAACCAGCTGTCAGATGCTGGTGATGATACCTCTCTAGGATGGCGGCGATGTTGACACAAGAACCAGCAGCATCTAGTGGTGGACTGCGGCCATTATACCCAATTCATCAGGTTAGCCACATATTTAATTTTGCCAGATACGAAGCATAAACATTCACCTCGTACAGTCGTCAT
Organism: Arrhamphus sclerolepis; assembly: GCA_037176975.1. Lineage (NCBI taxonomy): Eukaryota > Metazoa > Chordata > Actinopteri > Beloniformes > Hemiramphidae > Arrhamphus > Arrhamphus sclerolepis. The sequence goes on along the minus strand of JBAMYA010046814.1, from coordinate 12,893 downwards.
GGATGTGAACTTCAACTATGGAGATTAAAACCAGGCTGTAAATATGTTTGTTTCTGACATTTCAAAGTGGAGATCAACGGAGAGAGAGCCTGTAGTGGTCAGTAGAAGAACTGCACATTTCTTCTTCTGTTTTCTATTTCTGTGTCACATGAGGGAGTCATGTGCAGCCCCCCAAGCTGCAGCAGGGGGTACTTGGGATTGTCCGAAATAATAAGTCGTTGTTCTGAGGTTGTATTGGACAAGCACTAAAACTACAATCTGTTATGTTTTTACCCAAAAAAGTTTTTTGAAGGAGATATGAAGTCTGGCAGACGTGAGGGAAATCTCACCATGGAACCATCCAGGCTCTGAATTTTAACTCTTTAGACTCTGGACCGCTGAGAAACGTCTCGACTCATTAGCGGCAGCATTTCTGGAGGTGTTACAACCCGTCTGGCTCTGAGAGAACATGGAGGTGAGGACGTTCCCCAGATCGGCCGGGGGCGGATAGAGTTTCAACCGGCCGGCCTCTTTAATGACCCCTCTCCAGAGCCTGAGATCCTGGAGCAGCCCTCCTTTCACATTCCCGCCAGATCCCGGGCCCTTCCGGCCCCTGAACCAGCCTCCAATCTGTCCAACATCTGCAGCCCAGTCTCAACGTGTCATTAGGGACAGACCGCTCCGCCGGGCCTGTCACGGACACTGCCGCACCCGCTGGGTCTCGGGGGACCCGGGAAGGGGCCGGGACCCTATGTTGAGAACCCCCAGGGGTTAAAGAGAAAGACGGTGTGGTGAGACGGGGGCGTATTGGGATGGAGGAGGATCTGGGAGGGCGTCTCTGGGGAGAAGTCGGCCTTCTTTTGTTTCAGAGAGGAGGAGGATGGTCAGACTGGTTTAACTGGCAACTGAGTTAAACATAGAGGTCGATTTCCAGTGCAGACATTCTAACAGGTGCTTTTATCAGAAAATCTCAAAGTTCAGAGATTCACGACTTTTCCACAACTAATCACCACAAAAGGACACTTATTTATAATATAATATAATATAATATAATATAATATAATATAATATAATATAATATAATATAATATAACTCCAACTTTGTCCTATAAGCTGTTGTAAATCTTGTAAGATCTAACAATATTGAATATTGCAACTTTTTATTGTAGAATGCTGATTTTGCAAAAAATTACACAGCATCAAAACTTTGTCGTGAAAAGCAACATTTTGTCATAAAATCCCAAACTTCCCCAAATCATGATGTTTTAGCACCAAATCATGACTTTTTGTCATAAAATCAGGAAACTCATAAATTGTGACTCTGACAAAAATACAGAAATATTGTAGAACTGCATGTTTTTGTTGTAAACTCAAACTTTGTTGTAAAATTTCAAGTCTCGGAACATCAGGACTTTTTAAGCTAATATTGCTCTTTAATGGTGCTCCTACACAAATCCCGCGCGCACACACACACACACACACACACACACACACACACACACACACACACCCCCACACACACACAGCATAACTAAGTCAAAAGTGCTCGTCTCCTCTGTTGACCAGTTTTCTCTACTTTCTATATACTCTGTTAATATATACTTCTGTCCTTCTGCTTGTCCTTTTTTTGTTCATGTACCAACTCCACAACACACCTTCACTGTCTGGTCTCTTTGTCTGTCCTGTCCTTTTAATGTCTCACTGTCAGTGACTGTGGTCCTCTCAGACAGGACCAGGGTTTCAGGTGTTAATAAAATACTTTAGATAAGACTGTCAAAGACGGCTGCTGAAGGTTACATTCATTCTCACTCTCAAAAAAACAAACAAAAAGAAGCAGCACCAGAATAAATATAATCAACAGTAATTAAGAGGCAATTTTTTTTTGAATGAGATAAAGTTTGGAGGTAAAGACTCATGTTTTATCACATCCAGGCAGCACAGCACTCAATATTTATTTTGTTGCTCAATCCCGGATTTTCCACCTTTCTCCACAGATGAACTTTGAACTCTTGGCAAAAAATGTTTTCATCTAGACTCCAAGAACCAGGATATAAATACAGCTCAGTAACAGCTGGTGTTCATTGGACCGCTTCAGGACACCTCTGACCATGAAGCTGCTGTCAGTCCTCGTCTTCCTCCTGGTTCCTCTGTTGACCAGAGGTTCACCTCTGGTCCTCCCGCTGGACTGCAGCGACGTCTACGACAGAGACAGCAGCCGGCCCAGTGGGGTGTACACCATCTACCCCATCGGAGCCACGTCTGCGGTCCAGGTGTATTGCGACATGACCTCGCTAGGAGGAAAATGGACGGTGTTCCAGAGGAGGATGGACGGCTCGGTGAACTTCTACAGAGGCTGGGATCAGTACCAGACGGGCTTTGGGAGCGCTGCGGGAGAGTACTGGCTCGGTCTGGAGAACCTCTTCCACCTCAGTCAGAGGAAGAGGTACGAGCTGCTGGTGGACATGGATGACTTTGAAGGAAACCAGGTGTTTGCTCGTTACTCCTCGTTCTCCATCGGTCCAGAATCTGACGGTTACACGCTGCACGTGTCAGGATTCACTGATGGAGACGCAGGAGACTCTCTGAGTGGTCACAACGGGATGAAGTTCACCACTTTCGACAAAGACCAGGACGTTTGGGAAAAAAACTGTGCCATATCATTCATTGGGGCGTTCTGGTATGGTAAATGTCACAGAGCAAACCCCAACGGGCTCTACCACTGGGGGGCCGATGCTCCCCACTACGCTGTCGGGGTGGCGTGGTACACCTGGAAGGGCCACGATTACTCCCTGAAGACCATCAGCATGAAGATCCGCCCTCAAGTAGATGAAACCTCACTGATTCAAACTCCCTCCAGTACAACATGACCTTTTACATTATAGGCAATTAATCAATAAATAAATCAAGAATTAAAAAAAATTTATACTGACATTTATGGTTGTAAAATATCAATTTTTGCCAATTTTGAAGTTTTTGACATGAAAATCACAATTTTCCATGACAAAATAAAATTACAAAATTACTTCTTTCAGGGGAAAAGAAGTTCAACTCTTAATTGTAAATTTGCAACTTTTATTCATATTTCTGTTGTCAGCCTCGCAAATTTTGTTGTAAAATTTTAACTCTTGCACAATTGCAGCTTTTAAACTCAATGTTGCAACTTTTTGTCTTAAAAGTTTGACTTTTTGCAAAATTGGAACTTATTGACATAAAATTCCAATTTTATATCCTAAAATCACTTTTTTTTTGTCATAGAAAAAGTAAATTGTGACTTTTTGACTTAAATTTCCACATGTTGTAGAACGGCGCGTTTCCACTGTAAAATCTTTTGACTTTTGCCAATTTTGAACTTTTTGACATAAAAATCACAATTTTCTGACAAAATGTTTTTGTTGTAAAAATCAAAAGTTTCTCTATTTTTTGTTTGTTTGAATAAAATCATTCACAAATCACAACTTTTAAAAACCTGATACCTTTGATGATGAAATGGACGCTTGTCAGGTGCTGGAATCTACTTGTTCAGATGTCATCGTTTTTTTTAATATACACACACGCATACATGCGCACACCTTGTAAACTACTGCTTGGCTCATTAAACTCAAATCACTACACTTGTGAGGAGTAATCACCTCACCTATCACCCAGACAGACTCCCAACAGGTAAATTCACACATCTCATGACACGCCCACAAGTCAACCTCACAGCCACAACAAACACAGACACACACAGACAGGTTTCCCAAGACAAAAGTACTGCAAAATGTTTGCTGCATGGCAGTGCAGTAATCTCTGGATTACTGCTACCAAATTAAGTCTAATTTCATTTGGTCACGAACCACCTCACGAAAGGTGGTAAAATATTGGACCTCCTGCTAACTGGCCTGTCCCCAACTCACTTGCCTCCTTTTAGCACATTCTCCTCTCTTGAGGTCAGTGCTGCTAAATAGCTACTCAGCTCTACGCTGACTTTGCGCCCGCATAGTCTGTCCTCTATCCACCAAACCTGTGCGGTCTACCCAGCCTGTCTGACACCATGCGTAAGTTGCGCAGAAGACAGTGCTACAGTGCTCTCAGCCCTCAAGAAAGGAAATAGCATCAAACCTCTAATCCTGCTGACCTCTCTCCCCTCGCCTCATTTGCCATTGCTAATGCAAAGACGGCTTATGACAATGATAAGATCAGTGGCACTACAGTCACTAGGAAATTGTTTTCCACTTTCAAATCACTGCTTAACCCGCCTCTACCTCTGTCTCAAATCTCTCAGCTGACGGCTTTGTTTCTTTTTTTACAGAAAAGGTAGCTACAATCAGTAATCAGTTTAATGACCAATCTAGTCCCAACCTGTCACTCTCGGTCAAGGGCACAAATCCTGCTGACGATTGTGTGACCTGTGCAAACATCCCATGTAGCAGTCCTACTATGTGTCCCTCCCCTACTCTTCTTGGCAACAGTGCAATGCTCTCTTCTTTTTCTCCTCTCACTGAGAATGAAGTCTCCAAACTACCCATTAGTAGCCATCCCACTACCTGTCCCCTTGACAGAGTTCCTTCAAACCTTCTCCAAGCCGTAGCTCCAACAGTTCTACCAACAGTCACCAGCATTAGACATTCCTCACTTGCCTCAGGCACATTTACATCTGTCACATGTCTCACTGGGTCACTCCACTGAGATGGCTCTGCTGGGTTAATAATTATATTCTGTGTTTGCTGCCAAGATGTTTCCACCCTACTGGTCTACGATTGCCAAGCCCTGACTGACTGATAGCAAATTTCTATGAAACTTGGAAGGGACTGCAGCAAGATCTGACAGGGCAAAGTCTAAACAATCCATCTGTCCTGGCATCTATCCCATCCTCCCTGTTGGGGTCACCTGCAGTTATACCACAGAAGAAGCACTGAAACTGGGGGAAGCATGGATGTGTGTTGGTGAGACCTAAAACCATCCTGAGGGATAGTTGTAGGAGTGATTTCTTTCCATTTTTTTGATGGATTATCTGGGATTTGGTGACCCCTTTTGCATCATTGGATTCTGCCAGTCTCTCCCATTCATCCAACTGGAGGTTTGCTTCATCTGCATGTAGAGACTCCTTTTCCCAATTTGGCCCCATCATGTGGCGTAGATCACAGAAACTTTCAAGCGCTGTTGCTAGCCACTTATGATAGCAATGATGTTACTCTTTGTTTTTGTAATTTTTTAATATGAAATCAACAAAGACTTTCTTACTGATCAACTTCTTTACTTCCCATGATCTGGATCTTATGTTTCTGACAAAACCTGGCTTCGTGATGGTGAGTTTATCCAACCAATTTCCGTAACTTCTTCCTCCTGACTGTTCATTTTATAACATCCCCCAGTTGGGCAGCACTGATGTTTAAGTTCAGCTTTCAGTGCAGGCACGCACCATCCGGCTCTTCCTCCAGTTTTGAGCTATAGACATTTGTAATCACTATAAGCTCTCCAGTTCTTTGTGCTCTGATATACCGTCTGGCAAAATTCAATAAAGACTTTTTAAAGGACTTTACAGTCTTCATGGCAGGAGAAACATTGAACCTTAATCGATCCCTAATAGTGGGTGATTTTAACATCCACGACTGTTTGAATCCAGACTCTTGGTCAGACAGTGTCTTGATCTTATGGACTCTTTTAATCTCATTCAGTCAGAGTCTGGACCGACTCATGGGGGGGGGAATCTGTGACACATGCATTTGCAATCATTTTGCAGTTTTAGTCTCTGTTATGCACATGAATTCTAAAGTGAAATCCTGTTCCCCGTGTGGCATATGTGCACAATTAACTCCTGAACAGCATCTCGTTTTTCTGCAGGTTTTAATGATTCTGTTGTCATTACAAGTGGCTTTTATCACAATATTAGACCTGACGAGTTTGAATCTTTCTTTAATTGTACTTGTACTGATATCAATCATAGTAAATGGTCTGTTACAGTGTGTGTGTGTGTGTGTGTGTGTGTGTGTGTGTGTGTGTGGGGGGGGGGGGGTGTATGACCCATTTTGTTGCCTGTCAGCTATGATTATTTGTCTGGTGTCAAAATGATTACTTTGCTGCTCCCAATCAACTCAGATTCTCTTTGATCTTGAATTAATATTTCCTGTTCTTGTCTGTGATGGGATTCCTCTGGTGTGACGCTAGCCAAAGCTATGGGAACAGAAACTCAGTTCTTGCACCTGCAGGGCCTCCCATGATGCACTGGGCACTTTCCTAACTCTGTTGTTTTTACCTTTTCTCTGTGACATTGAATTGGAGTTGGGAAATATTGGCATTATAAACAGAATTACAACAACTTGTATTTATTTTATATAATTGGATCATTGTTGGACTGAACTGTATGTAATTGTACTGGAATGAACTTGTTTATGATTTGGTGCTACACAAATAATCTCACTTTTTTTTTCAGCTGAGAGTAGAAAAGTGGTGTAATGGTTAGCATTGTTGCCTCAGTGAAAGAATATCTGCCGCCGGCTGTACCCTTCTCACGATAAGAGCTAACATATACTATAGCCTCCCACAATCCTGAACAAGATAACGTGGCTAAAGAAAATTATTTTATCTTTTTTTTACTTTAGTTCTTCAATTTTCATTTATAATTTCAACTGATATTACTTTTTTATGTTCCTTACATGTATCCAGACTTCTGTATGCTTCTATTCCATCACAATCTCTATTACTGACATACTAGCTTTTAAGATTTTTAAAAGCCAGTGACAGTTGGATGAATGCAAAGCATATTTACATCTTGAACTTTCAAGTCACATTGCACACTTTACTGCTCATGCTTATATAATGTCAAGAAGTTGCATACTGAGTTCTAAACATGCAATATTTACAATCAGAAAGACCGCTCTCAGGATATAACTCACTGAAACTACTGGCTGGAAAGATTGTAGGACTCAAGACATGAGAAATGTCAAAACACTTGTACACAGAGTAACTGAAACAATGATTATGAGCTGCAGTGCATGACTTAGCTCGGCATGTGCATATATATATGGATGTGTATAGACACACACATTATGCAACACTACTCAAGGTTCTAATGAGGAGACAACACAGATGGAAAGGGAAGCCAGGCCATCATTGATATTTCATTGTTGCGTGCAGTGTGTTTGCGTGTGTGGTTATTAGTGCAGGTTCAGGCAGTGCAGCGGTGACATGTAAGGTTACTGTACATTCCATGATCAAAGTCATACACATTTAACAGATATGTAGATAAGAATGCTAAGATTTTCATACTGTAAAACCCCTGTGCGTGTCTCTTTTCTCTGTCAGAAATGCACTTGTCTCTCCCAGTCTCCTTCTCTAAGTAGAGATAATCAATAATACAAGAGGCACTTCATGGCTCTACATTAAAAGTTGCCTGCTTGCCTGGGGCGACTACACTAGGGTAAGAGGAGAATCGCATGCAGTGTACTGATTGAGCAAGTGAAAATAAATGTGACACCTTCACTTGAATTTTCTGCATTATTAGCCGACTATTATCTCTCCATGACGGATGTCTATGAATCACAGAATGTGTTTCTCTATTCAGATCATGTTATTCTAATTGCCCCATGAAGTCAAAATTTTGGGGATTTCACATTGTGTGAAACTTTCTCTCAGACACTTTGGTTTGGCCAGAGGTACTGAGAACTATTTACAATAATGTTGTGTTGAAAGAGTAGTTCCTCATGACAATTATTCAGCAACATAGCGGTGTAATCCAGAAATTCAAAGAAAGTGTTTAGCTAGAGTAACTGTTCTTGGCACGCAACAAAAGGGTCTGGAAAGCATGAACACGGAATAAAATGGAGCATGATCAGTTTTACGACAATAACCCATTACCTAAGTCTGTTTAGGGGAAGGAATGATACAATAATGTGCTGAATGGAATTAAAACAATTTCAAATGTAGCTGGATCATTGATATTTTACAGGCTCTTTCCATGGTTGTCACAGAAGGTTGATCTTGTCAGTAGATTTGTCTCAGCTGAGTTGGCAGGCTGACTGACTGACAGATTGAGGTCAAGTATGCACTCTGGAATTCATTCAGAAAACTGTGCCCTCCTCACTGTTTCGCAAACAAAGATGGCTGATGAATGATGTGGAAATGAATAAGTGGAATTGTTGTTATTTTGTTAGTTTCCTTCATTTTCTTCTGTCCTGAGAGTGTCTAGGCAGCAAAAACTGTACGTGGCACAGACACCAACCCTGCAGGAATAATCCTGGTCAACTATAATTACCTCTAAAAGAATTACAGTTTGGCTTGTGTCTTGAGAACTGCCTGGACATGGAAAAAAAAAGAAGAATCAAACCCACTGATTCCTGCCAGTTTCTGCCAGCAAGATTTTCCCACCAAAAACCAGAAAGTAAAATAAAACTAATCTGAGGCTATTTTCTTTTCATTCAGTTTTCATGATACATAGTACATCTATAGACCATCATAATGAAAAGGTGTTAAATATCTGGGTGTGGTCCAAAGATAATGCTGAAAAATGCTCTTCTGTGATGAATAGCCACAAACTTAATCAAACACGATTTTGAAGTGGACGAGAACTTGGGGAACAGATCAGATAAAAGATCCAAGAGAATGATCCATAATGGATAAGCAGATCGCTGGAGTGGAGAAAAGAAAGGCTGAGGAAGATTGGAGTGCTCAGGAGGGTTCGTGTCTTGAAGTGATTAAGACAAGATGTGACATACATCTGGAAGAGCCATCCTCCAGATGTACACTTTCATATTTTTGTTATTTTGCTTGTGATTGTGGCTCTTACACTCACTACCCATCAGCTTTCCTACTTCCACCTAGTCCGTGAAACGATAGTCAGGCTGAAAGACCGGGGGATGAGAAAAGGAAAGGACAGCTATGACTGACAGAGAGAAAAGACAACAAGGCAAGACAAGGGAGAGTTTAAGCAAGGAGGAGTGCTAATGGCAGGCAGAGAGGAGACAAGAGTGGATTAAATGGATGGGTCATCGAGGTGAAGGAGTGGAGCTGGTGTTAATCTGCCTGTGGTTGAATATGTTTCTTAGAAAGGATGATAGGAGAGAGACAGAGCAGCAAGGAAGGAAAAACAAGTACAAGTGAATAGTTGATATAGGTATTTAGTTACACCATATCATTCGCAACTAACAATGGTATTTTGCAAACTCTTAAGTGTAATAAAGCTTCTATGGCTCCGTGTTTTAAAGTAATTCAAAAGATGAGAGATATTCTTGTCCTCAAGTACTTCATGGACTGGGACCATGCTGTCAGATTCAATTATGCTTGAAGAGAGGCCACATAAAACGATCTTTTCTTGATGGATATCTGAAGAGCTGCCATAGCTTCAACATAAAGCCTTGTGAAAATTCAAACTGTTCAAATCTAAGATTTTACAATTTGGAAGAAAAAAAAATCATCTGGTCCTTACCAAATCCTTAAATGGAAGTTATTACAAGCTCAGATAAGAATCAGTACATTACATTATTACACAGTGTCATAATTTAAATGCAGAAGTAGTCTATGAATGTCTGGAAACAGTTTCAGTGCTTTCATAAATAATTGCATTTGGGTGCAACTAATCAAAATGAACTTTTGTAACTGATCATCAGCAAGTGTGACCATTTCTGTGAAATGGAAGATTATTTAGTTGTGTGTTAACATATTGCCAGGGACACCAGCATTTATCTTTGAGTGGCATCAAGGGTTATAAGATGATATTGAAGGACTGGAACAAATCAGTCAAAAGGAAGAAAGATTATTCACAAAAGGAAAGCGTTCAGGATAGTTACCAATATTCATCGAAGCAGACGCTCTCAGCATGTTCCAAGGTCAGACAATTTAATCCTCAGAGAAATCAGAATAAATAACAGGCCTGCATCACACGACTAAAACAGACTCGCTTGGCAGGAGAATGTCATTTTTCTCTAATAAGAACATACCAATCATACCTTCGTTTTATAAAGCTATATCAGCAAAAACAGCAAAAAAAAACCATTAAAGATAAAAAAAAGACAAATATGTGTTTGACTCAAGCCTGCAAAAAAGAGTATTTGTTTGGCTTACAGCTTACAAACGTCTAAGAGGCTTTAGAAAAAGAAAGTCCACTTTTTGTTGTGGCCGAGTCAGAGCCCAGACCTCAACCCCATAGAGGTGCTGTGAAATAACCTCAAGAGGGCCGTTCACACCAGATCAAACAAATATGTCTGTGCTGAACCAGTTCTGTAGAGAGGAAAGGCAAAAAACAAACAAAAAAAAGACAGAAAAACAAAAATCCTGCTGAACTTTGTATAAGTCTGATCCAGAGCTACGAGGAATGCTCGAAGTCATTACTGCCAGAAGAGATTCTACCAGCTTTTAGCTCTTTGTTAGTTTGAGTTATATGTTGTTTGAGGAGTATTTAAAGGTGCGTTTCTTTATGGTCATGAACAACGAGTCTCAGGACAGATTTAGCTGCAGTTTCTGGTTAAATGGGGTTGATTTTGAGATTCCTCTGCAGATGCCCTTAAATTTTAGATTCTCTTAAATGACTGTGTTGAAGCTTCTGATTAAAAAATAGCAAATGAGTGAATGAAGAGAAAACCTAGAAAATATAGAGCACTGAAAAGAAAATCCAATATTTTTTTTTCTTTCCACCAATTAAATGTTTTGTTTTTCAGTTTTTGATCAGTGTTTAATTTTCCAGTTGTGAAACACAGGAAAAAAAACAACAAAAAACAACAACATGAGAATGAGGATATTTACATGTGATTAATTTTGTTGACTGAGGAGAGAAAAATGTTTCTACTCAAAGTTTTTATGCTAAAAGGAGTTACTGACATGCGTTTGTTTGACTTTTCATTTGCTCGTCACCCCAGTCTTTGGTTTGCTTGTGAGCTGGCGTTAAATCCTCCCACTGTAGACGCAAATCTATTATTTGACAAGGATTAGAGTTAAATGGTTCCTTTTCTGGCCTTTGCTTCCTTTTTCTGTCGACTTAATAGAATGAGAGAATTAAACACCAGCTAGCATCTAAACAACAACTTATTAAGAATGTTTTCAAGCCATGTGTCTGTGCTTTCATGTTTACTTGTCATTCAAATGCTTTTCCTTTGTTTTTTCATATAACTGAGCAGGTAATATTATACAAAGGATTTTTGTGTTATTATTTATCAAATGAGAGACTCGCATGGTGAGCTGCTATGCAATGACAGACGTCGGACACTGTTAAGAAAATAGTGAGCGTATGTACGTGTTTATTCTAAATGACGGTGAAAACACAGCTAACAAATGTTCACTGAAACTGCTATGAATTCAGAGAATTAAAATCTACTTTTCCACAGTCCTCATTCTGAGTAACTGTTACCTTCCTCTTTACTTTGCTATTTACTGCAAGTATGGCAGTATTCATAAGTATTTATAGAACCTTGGTTTAAAATAAATACATAAATAGCGTGTTTGGAAGTTTGGTATTTCTCTCATGGTTTTCCCAACATTCAACAAATCTGTTCAACTTGATTTAGAGACTTGCAATGTACCGCAGATAATATATGTGACATTGATGGAGAGACTGTGGCTGGTGGTCCAACAATCTTGCATTAGCGTGAGGTAGAAGTGACAGAAAATGATGGATAGCTCACATGACTGAGGAATGACATGGAGGAGGGGATCTGAGGTGAAGCTGAGGCAGGATAGAGATGCGGATGCAGATTTCAGTGACAAATGAGAGGAACACTACTACTTTTATTTTCATTGACTGTGACAGCATGTTCTTACCCCTACAATTAATTATAACCCCGAATAGATTATACCTAATATCCCTATTAGCTAATATGTTATTAATATTAATGACAATAATGGCAGTAATCCTTAGATTTACCTTTTACTTTGTAAAGCTTTTGCCATTTCTTAATGTTGTCATTTCATCTCACAACACTTAAATTAATATTTGTTTCCCTTCTGGGATAAATAAAGTATTATTGAACTGAACTGAACGGCTTCCATACTAAGCAGTAAAACACTTCAGATTGTCATTTTATCCCATTCTTCAGGAAAACAAGACTTAAGGTGTGCAATAAAACAAGGTCATCATTGTTTCAGTTTTTTTTATTAAAGATTTTCTACATGTACTGTTGGGGGGACAGGTTAGTATAAATGTCGTGACGGTGCTGAATGTTCCTTTCAAATTTAAAAGTGTACTTTTCTGCATCTATAATGCCATGACATGAGTGTAGATAAGCTTTGCCAAGGGCCTCAATATAACTCCATACCATCACAGCTCTGGGTTTGTGGACCTGGATGAATAACAATTTGGAAGGTGATTTTATTTATTTATTTATTATTTATTTATTGCCTTTGCCTTTGCTCTGCAGTTCACACCATTCATTTCCTCCAAAGTACTTCTGACTTTGTCCAACTGAAATACATGTTTCTACCCAGAAAAGTTGAGGCTCACAAATACCAAGTAAAATGTTGAGCCAATGTTCTGGACATGGGAAACTTGTGGGCCAAAGTGAGTTTTTTAAATTACATTCTGAGCTCACATCTTGCCCTGGCTGCTATATTTCCTCCAGTAAGGAAAGGAAGTGTAAGCAGGTTGGAACAGGTGGATGAAAGTGTCAGGTGTAACGTGTGATACCTGCAACGTTATATGGTTCAGAGACTGTAGCACTGATGAAAAGACAAGAGGCAGAGTTGGAGGAAGCAGAGGTTAAAATGTTGAGGTTCTCTTTGGGAGAGATGAAGATGAATAGGATCAGGAATGAGGACATCAGAGGGACAGTACATGTTAGATGTTTTACAGAGAGTCAGAGAGATGGTGTGAACACGTACAGAGGAGGGATAGTGAATATATTGGTAGAAGGATGATGACATTGGAACTGCCAGGCAGGAGGTCTAGAGGAAGAACAAAGAGGAGATGTAATGAAAGAGGACCTGAAGTTAGTTGGAGTGAGAGAAGAGGG
>JBAMYA010046813.1:0-10789 GCA_037176975.1 Arrhamphus sclerolepis | reverse complement strand
ACAGAGGGAAGCCCCGGGTGGAGCCCCCATGACCATGGAAGAAGGCAGCCAGGAAGCCCACAGTGACGGACCGAGACTCTGGCGGGAACCAGCCACCCAGTACAGCCCGGTTGCAGGGCCAAGAGGTCCACGCCACCAGGACCACCCCCAGTACCCTTTTCATTTCCTCTTTTCAGTCCCAGTACTCCCAGCTGCAGTCAGAGCAGAGACCAGTAACTTGGCCAAACTGTCTGTTTTGGGTCACTTTCGCCCCAAGCCTGGATAAAGGAGGATCTAGTACTTCTACCCCACATTACAGTCTTCTCGTAAAATTTGATTCTTAATTGTTAATTCTAACAATTAATAATAGGTCCAGACAAAATTAACTCATGTAATCTGGCTCGAGACAAATATTTAAGTCACAAAGATATTTTGAGAAGTGATGGCTTATTTAAATGGCAAAACAAAAAAAGAAAAAGAAGAATCAATAGGAGAAAGTTGATTTGTTGTTCTAAACATATTTAGGGTGTTTTTGTTGATGCTGTTCCTCCCTCCTACAACATCCATTACGATTACATGTAATGTAAGAAAACAGCAAATATCATAAATATCTGCAAATACTTATTCCATATATTTTGGTGTAAAATTGTGGGCAACCACCATGTTGTTTTGGGCCAGCAGATTTCACCTGGTGTTTGCCCAACCGGGCAGAAATACCGCGGAGCCAGCAACCGGTGAGTCAGCCAGCGAGCCGACTCTTCCGATACGGACCGCGGTGAGTAGTTATTTAAAATATTATTTCTTTAGCTTTTGTTGTTATATTTATTTTTTGATGTTGTTGACTCTATTTTTAAATTTAGCACACTCTTAAATTGTTAATGTTGCATTTTATAGTTATTTATGGTAAGAATTGAATATATAATATATACATCTGTGTAAATGGTGTGTGACTTAATGGCAAAATGATCCATTATGTTGCATATTAGCGGGTCTTTGCACATAGTATTTGCCAAACTGAGATGGTACTACATACACATGTATGCATAAAACTAAAATAATGAATTTTTTGTTCCAGGACAATGGGTACAACAAAATTAATTCAATATATCATTATAGCCAAAACTACCATATGAAGGTTTTGACAAATGATAAGAAATACTTTTCAGGTCAGGTATAATCATGCTAGCTGCATCAATACTACGCGTCATTGTTTTTGTGTCTGAACAACTAAAACCACCTTAGACTGCCAGTATGAGACATTAATTGGTTTTCACTCATGTGGATTGTCCATGAACGCAGCATGGAAGCTGGAGAGATGGATTTCTTGTTACCCCGTAAGATTCCACCTGTCTGAGACTGTGTTGGGTAAGCATAAACTTTCTCAACACAGTCTCAGGAGCATTTCATAAAACTGCCAGAAAGCGTAATGAGTGGATTTTCTGTTTGGAAACTGTAGCCTTCAGGGTCATAAAAGAAATCTCCCTCATAACTCTGGAAGTCATGCTGGGTGTCAGAAAAAATTATAATTGCACCCTCTGTGCAAATTGCACCTACAATGATACTCAAGATAATACTAAAAGCTTACTGACATGATAGATACAATTAACAGTAATTCAAAGTATTCAAAAAAATTTGCCAAGGTTTCATTTTAGTTGACATTTCAGAATAATGAGTGTCAGGTTTAAACAGCATTGGCTGAAACTGACAGCTGGTTTGGACTTGGAAACAGAAAGATTTAATGCTAATGTTGCCTTTACATGGGGGTTTGAACATGTGTTGTACGACTGGCAGGTTTGTATGTGCATGCATATATTTGCATGTTCCTGTTCAAGCATCTTAAGACTCTCCAGTATCTCCAGCATAGGCAATGGCTAGCTGTCAAACTAATTGTGTCCAGGATGTAGAAAGGATGTAAAATTTAGTAATGGATCAAAACCATTATTGCAAGGTTGGACATTTCATGTGGAGGTGAAATTAACTGTTTTGGAGCCAGAACAGAGTGGACAGTTGAAGAATTGCTGTTTCTGTTACCACTGATTTGGATTCAACCCAGAGATAGGGATGTTGGTACTTACTCCTGGTTCCCTGGCCCCCTGCTTTTAGATCTTCACCACACCTAATCTGAACACTAAGTTGGTACCATGTAAATTCCCTTTGCACCTCTTTCATGAGCTTTTATCGGCTGCTCACAACTCAAGCTGCCCTCATATTGATCTCTCTTTTAAATTCATTCTTGTCAGCTCTGCAGCTGCAAATCATTTTGATACCAACTGAGTCTCAGCAGCCAGTTATCTGCACACTAAAAAATGAAGAAAAAAAAATCAACATCTCATGTTATACTGCAGGCATATTAATGATGACATTTTCTTTTAGAGGATTCACAATAAATCATGAAGTACTATGGATAACAGCTGATGGATAATGCATGAGGAGAAAATGATGCACATCATATGAGAAAACACGTGGCTGTGAAGCAGGTTTGAAATAATGTCAAATGATGAAATAAAATTCAATGATTGTAGATGGAAGAGTTCGTCACTCTAATCTTTCACATTTGTCACGGCAAGATTTAAACTCAAGGCGTCAAACAGATTAAATGGATTTCACATGAAAAGCTGTATACACATGAAATCAGAAAAATGCATGTGTTCTTTTAACCAGATTTAGTCGTATGCACTTACAGTGCAATAACATAATTAATTATAAATACTTAAAAAAAATTTTTTTTTAAAACTGCAAAGAAGCACCGTTTTACAGAATGTGGAATTGAAATACTTGTCAGTGAAGTTGATAAAAGTATTCAGCAGGATGATCCCATGAACACATGCAATTCATAGTTTTTTCAAGCTCTTACAC
Organism: Arrhamphus sclerolepis; assembly: GCA_037176975.1. NCBI lineage: Eukaryota > Metazoa > Chordata > Actinopteri > Beloniformes > Hemiramphidae > Arrhamphus > Arrhamphus sclerolepis. The sequence continues at coordinate 7,954 of JBAMYA010046813.1, read as the reverse complement.
CACACACCTATCTTCTCAATACTCCTTTCTTATAATTTGTGTGTGTAGAAGAGTTAAGAGTGTATGTCTACCAATTATACAAGATACAATAATAACAGACTAATTAATTTTGGTGATGAAGTTCTTCAACCACTGCCAGGCACTTCAGCTCAGCATCACAAAGTTTTCCAGCAACTTCCCAACCAGATTTTTCAAAGAGCCTTCCGGAGGGATTTGGCAGTTGTTGCATGTGTGGAGCAGATTGGGAAGTAACTTGTTCACAGTGGGATGGTGCAGACAGCTGCTTCTCACCACTTGAGCAGATCCACCCCCATTCACCTCTCTTGTTACTCAGTTCCCTCTGTGGCTGATAACACGCTCTTCTGATCCTCCACTGGTGCCCTCATTTGGCATTCACAGCCTTTTCTAGCCTTGATTGCTGAGAAAAAAGGAGGGAAAAAAGCCTAGTGTCTTGTCTGTGAATACTTGTCAGTGGTCTAACTGCCCCTGGCTCTGAACTAAACTCATTTCCAATTCTTGAACTGATATGGAGTTGTGTCACTGCAATCATACAGCCCATACTCTCCATGGAGAAGTGCAATCGCCAGCCCCTATCAAAATCAAGAGTGCCACTGGGATTTATCTTCAACACATCTGCTTGCATTTCCTCTTTTCAGAGCTCCATACTTCGGTGCATGACACCTAGTCCCTCTGGATTTTGAAATGAACCTGCAATACATTACATTTTGCAACAAGCTTTGGTCAAATCTCTATTTTAATTGTTTGAAAACATGTCATTTCTTTACTTGAAGGAAAATCTTAAACACATTTTGAAAAGAGGTTTATTTGTTATGTTGCTGATACAAGAACAATGATTTTTTGACTTTCACTCGCTCGCAACATTTTGAGTCTACAGCAGCAGATTTCTGCCACAAGCTTCTCTACATTTCTCGGAAAAATATTACACTTATAAGAGTTATTATGGTATTTCTATAATTGTTGTCTTATCAGTTTTTGACAAGCTTTTGTAATGCTTTGCTATTGATTGTTGAAGACAGTTGATGAGGGAGAATTTATTTTTTTGTGCAAACTGGAAAAAGCTCTTTAAAAAAATCATCAGGGCGTAACGAGTAGAAGTCATGGTTGGTTTGACCAGGTTAAACTATCTATTTAGATCATCAACATACTTTACTGATGCAAAATGCAACGTCATCGTTCAGATGTCTCTACAATGATCGTTACATGATTGATTGATAAAATATAACCTGTTTCAGCTTCATGAATGGGAGGAGACAGAAAGCAACTTTGGTATGTTGAAGTAAAACTGCTCCCAACCAGGTTTAGTTCAAAGTTTGTTACCATGGTAACAGACTCCGAACATCAGTGACATCACTTTCTCAACTGAACCCTCTGGCTCAGAGTTCAGTTTTCGCTTTGTGAAACAGAGAACTCAGAGTTTCTCTGAGTTCTGGTTCAAGATACTCTTGAGTTTCTACAAAACCTGCTTTCTGAAACGGACCCCTGGTCTCCATCACCCCTGCTCTCACTGAATCTCTTGCCAGAATATTACTCTTCCTGGACTCTTTCTCTCCTGTGTCTGCTCTGGGACTCCTAAGTTGATCTTTGAGCAATCCTTGTGACTAAAAATAAAACTCCTCGTGCACCTCTTAAGTGCTGGCTCCTGGGTCTTACTCCCAGTTTGTTACACCAGGAGTGCCAGCGCATATGTGCAACATTATGTACAGCTGTTTATATGTTTACTCAGTCATTAGACTGTTACGCAACGTTTTCACAATTAAACCATCCAACAATGCTATTCACCACTATAGAACATAATTTAATAATGGAAGTGTCATAAATGAACATTCTGTGCTGAATTTTATGAAATAACAACGGATCACTGCAGGAACACATCTTGATACTGCAGGTTTGGCTGTTTATGATTACACAGATCTCCAAGTCTGATATGGGCTTCAGTTCATCACTTCACCATCTGCTTTGCCATTAATTTTCTCTCGTCTCCAAAATGCTTGTGGGCAAGGTTAAAAAAATTGTGTAAATGTATGCACATTCTCCCATTTTTTATTATTAATATTATTATCATTATTATTATTAGTTTTGTTTTTTTTCGTTTATAGATCAGTCTTTGCCTGGAAAGTGACCTGCGCAACATTCAGGTCCTGTTTTGTGTGCACAGCGTTTATAAATGAGCTGTTAAAACATGGTTTGATCGTGAGCTTTTGTCCTGCATACTTTTGGTATTTTGACCAAAACATATCACAGACATTTCATGAAAAAAAATCAGGAAACAAATGAAAGAGCAGAATATGTAGTAATTAGTAAGTAGTAGTAAGTAATTTATCATGCAAAAATAAAGCAATTTCAAAAACATACTTTTCCTTTAATTGATTCTTATAATGTCAAAGTTCCACCAAAGCTAATTTTATAAGGCTGTCTTTTTTTTTTCCTTTTTAAAGTCAGACATTAGCTTTTGTATATTTAAAAATCATGTAATTATTTACTTACAATAGCAGAACAATCTGCAGGTTAATGGAAACAGTGACCTATGCTGATATGTAATAAATGTACTCTGCCTCAGTTATTTATGTAGCATCTTTTTACAGCTAAAGTGTCTGTAGGTGCTTCTGAGACACCCAGAGCGTGACCCCCAAGTGCAAATTGGCAAACCCTAACAGTTGGGGGGGGGGGTGCTCCTTCTGATAGGCAGTTGGTTAAAGGACAACATGAGGAGAAGACGGGACAGAAAGAGGAGAGGTACAAAAATATACAAATATCTGGTATATCATGAAGAAAAAGCCTTAATAGGAGTCGCTTCACTCACAGAACAGCATTCCCGATGTGATAAAACAAATAGCAGTGTCAGATAAACAGAATGAGATTTATCAATTATAGAGGTGCAAAAGTTGACAAGTTCAAGTTTATTTATTTATAAAGCACATTTTTAAAAACCTCAGGTGTCCAAAGTGCTGTACAACAAGTGAAAATCCAGACTGAACAATAAAAACAAGAAAATCTATCTTAAGAATTAAAATAAAAACATTAAAATAAAACATTAAAACAGCACATGCACTCAAACACAAATATATATTATTAAAATAAAAATAATAGGATAAAACAAAAACCAAGATGTCATGCTCAGGGTGGAGAGAACGCCAGTGCAAAGAGGTGTGTTTTTAAGAAGGTTTTAAAATGATCAGTAGTTTCAGCAGATCTTATATTAACAGGCAGACGGTTCCATAGTTTGGGGGCAACGATAGAAAATGTTCTATCCCCTCTACTTCTTTAGATCTAGGAACAGTTAAAAGCAACTGGTTGGTAGACCTCAGAGCTCTGACAGGATCATGGTGGATTAAAAGATCGGCTAAATAAAGTGGTGCCGTCCAATTCAGACGTTTAAAAACAAGTAATAAAATCCTAAAATAGATCCTGTACTGGACAAACGTGATTTGGAATCCAATATCAATGTTAAATATGTAATTTCATCAGTTTGTGGAGCCCAGAATATTCCAGAAAAAAGGCACTGGCTGTTTCCAACATTAAAGTTGGTTGAATCAGAATTTTTTTTTTGTCTGCATGTATATTCAATTAATGCCATCATCTGGCTAAAACCATTTAATATTTATATGCAATTTCATCATGTAGCAAATTTATTAACGTCTGAAATCTCTGTCATAGAGGACTAAAGATCACCAGTAGTGGACATTTAAAGACAGGACAATCAAAGAGACACAACAGTGAGGGTGTGGTGTGTGCAGAATTGTGAAGTGTGAGGGGTGTGCAGTGGATTATGTTACAATAAAGGACAAATGTTAGAGACAATTTTTCCATATTGTCAATGTTAAACCTAAAAGTTAGTCACCACCATGTTAACAGAAAAGGCCCCATGTCCACCTACCAACCAGAGCTGTAAAAGCAGCCTATTCACCCACTGTCACTAAAGTCCAAAGTTTACATAGCACCATCAGTTCTGAAATTCATCCTTCCATCCATCCATGGCCATTTAGGATCTTTAATAGGCCTAAAATATTATATATATATATATATATACATATATATATGTATGTCTTTGAACTGTGGGGAGAAAACTGCCCCACCCAGAGGAAAACGATCACAAGCTCAGAGAGAACATGCAGAACGGCCCCTTCAAAGAATCAATCCAGGTACTTGCAACTGCACCCACCAAGCCACCGTGCTGCCTGAGTGCAGCGGCAGCATCTGAAAGTTGACCTAACAGCATAAAATACAGAAACAGAAGATGAGGACTCTCAACAGCGCAATTTAACCACAACTCAGCGAGGTAAAAGGTAAATTCAGCATCCAGTGTGATCCTGTATATTTCTGAGGATTTGAGACCTTACTTTGTCCGCTTCTGTGACATGATGCTGTGAGTAAAGTTCTGAAAGGCTCAAATAAGAACTATCAAACTGGATTTTCTTGGGCTGTGAAATAACAAACATGGTTGTGATTCTCTGGTCACCTGTCAAATGTACGTTTGAAGGTGGCTAACCAATGCCGCGTTGCAGAGCTGAGTGTCCTTTTGTGTACTTTATGTAGCTCAGACTTAGCAACAGAGAAAAGGGAGCAGATGAGTTTCAGTTGGTAAATGTTGAGCAGCACCAACTTTTACTGACATTACACTAATCTATCAACTGGTTTGAAAAAAAAAAATGGAGGAAAGTAGGAGCCAGAAATATGATGCTACATAGTGGAACAGTCACACTTCGGGCTGTCAGGTTGTTGCAGTGCACATCGATGTGATGCATAGTTACATTTCTGATGAAGTGCACATCAGGCTACAGCAGAGGTTATACCATAAGGTCCTGATCACAGGAGCATGTTTTCACCCAACAGCCAGCATTCCTCTGTGGGTAACACAAGTTTATTACGTGCTTCATCCTCAGAGTTTTCCTAATCCTCAAAATATGTTACAATTTTATCCGTCCATCCATTTTCTCCCCCTGGGTCATACTGTTCGGGGTTGCAGGGTTACTGGAGCCTTTTCCAGCTGTCATGAAGCTTGAGGAAGGGATGAACTCTTCAAGTATGATATATATATATATATAAGATGTATGTATGTATGTATATATGTGTGTGTGTGTGTGTGTGTATATATATATATGTATGTATGTATGTATGTATATATATATACACATATACAAACCTGATTATCTAATTATGTAACTTTGACAACCTCATGCATCCGAAACAAACAAACAATAAACAAAAACACCGAGAGATACTACCTTAAATGGTCAGTTGCACATTTGTGTACCTTAACTGTGACAGCTCAAGCTCATGTGGGAGTGTCAAGAGGATGATTGGAGCTGCAGCAGCCTCCCATTGCATGACCTGGCCTCCATTACCATTTTATGCGGTCATGCACTATTGTGATAAGCCCACGTCTACTGAAGTTTGACTCAAAGAGGCTGACAGCTCATTCACAGCAAAAATGAAGCCTGTGTGCAGCGGGGAAATAGGAAAAAAGGCAAACTACATGTTGCTGTGGATGCCCTATCCTTTATATGAACAGCAAATGTCTTCTGGAAAAAAAAAAATGCAGATGATGTGTGTTGTTTAATGCATGTTCCATCCAGTAATGATGAATAGCGTTCAAAGGCTTTTGAAACAGTTGTGATGTGAAGTGAACCAACGTATTGATATTCCTATAAGGAATTTTCCTTACTGGCTGGTCACATATTGATTCATGTTTCCTTTGAGTCTCGCCTTTACTGATAGGAACACTTGACTATTGCCTGCTTTCTTTGTAGTCAAGAGCAGAGATCTATGTTTTTCTGTCACAGCCAGCATGTCACACAGCGCACTGCAGCAGCTGACATTACTTCAGTCACGTCAATCAGTTTGGTGCAACTGATGCTAAACGCACAGCTCCCCCATGCAGAAACATACCACCTTCCCTCACAGCTGGAGGGCCCTTCTGGTGAATTGGACACTGCGTGACATCATTTCGAAGGATTAAATGAGTGTTGCTCTATGAAATTATTCACCGCTGATGTGCGCTATGTTTTTGACTATCATAAATTAAATGCATGCCATTGAGCTGTTTTTTGATCGACTCTCAATCTGTTTCTTGGGACACCGTGTAAAATGTAAATTAGAGAAAGCAATAATTTGAATTAAATTTAATTTGATTTATTTATATAGCGCCTATTTACAACAAGTCATCTCTAGATTTCTTTAGAAACCCAGAGCTTGACCCCCGAGCACATGGCAACACCATCAGTGGCAAGAAAAAACTCCCTCATGGGAAGAAACCTGGACCAGAACCTGGTTCTTAGGGGGACCCTCCTGCTGAAGACCAGCCGGGTAAGAAGGAGATGAGGAGAATTAGGACAGAGGGAAGGAAGAACAATGAATGAATGTTAAACTCTGTGACTGAATGTACGGAGAATCACGGCTCCAACAGAATAAATCTGAGTGTATTTCAGGCCCTTGATGATTAACTAATGGCAGGATGGGGGTTAGTTCATGGATGGTTTTCTGACAATTAAGCAATAATTAAGTGGTAATTAAACAACATTTTGTGTACCTAACTGTGAAGTTTTACCTCTTTACCTGTGATTCATATTTCAGCCGTCGCTCAATTTCTGGCCAGAAGTGCTGCAGTTCTGTTGGAACGCTTCCTTCACAAGGGAATTTCGCCATGACCTCACACCCCTGGTCTGCAGGGAAGCTCTCCAGGGTCCTGGGATCCACAAACTCGCTGAGGGCACATGTATATGCCTGGCCCTGCAGCAAAGAAATACTGGCCCACGTTAGTGGAGCCACCACAGCTCGACCAGCGATGGTTCCCAGCAGGGCAAAGGCTGCAGCTCCCGACAGTTTTCGACACTTTCTGAGCCGACACTCGGACACAAGATCCCATGTGCTCCTGTTCATCATTATCCCCACGAGGAAAAATGCCAGTGCTGGAACACCAATAGCTGCTAGGCCATAACGGTAGTTCCTCCCTGAGGAACACGGACAGTGAAAGGCAAAAACATTGTATGCAGTCTGGCCTGCTACGGTGCCAAGGGCAATCAGACCATTGAAGATCATCACATCTTTACTCTTAAAGAAGAGGGAAACAAACTTGAAGTTCTCTGTGACGAGGGCAGCAGCAGCCATTTTGGGCTGACGGGGTGGAGGAGATGAGAACTGGTTTCCAGGAATGTCAGACTGCACGGAGGTAAGCATAAAAAGCACATCAGTGAGACAAGAATCCATGAAACCTCGGTTTAGACTGTTCATAACTGATGAATATCTAACAAGCTCATGACATTTTGGGCCAAAAAGAAAGAAGCCTGGAACAAAAGAAGCTACAGAGACTGTTTTTAAGAACTTCTGCCACCAGTTTGAGAAAAAACAGAATCACTGTTGAATGAAGTCATGCAAACTCACACTCTGGCATCATCCCCAGGCAGGACATGTGACTCTTCCTCTTATAATCCATTTTAAACATGTACTGAAGGAACATTTAAGGAAAAAACTTGAGGAAAAATTCTGAATCCAGAAGGTAAAAATCAAGTTTGTGGACTTGAAAGCGCTGCTCCAACTTCTATGTGCAGCTCTGAGTGTAGCCTGGGCAGCAGCAGAGGCTCTCAGGGAGGAAGTGCCTCCAGTTTCCTCCGCTGTGGAAAAAAGACAGTCTAAGTGGAAACATGTGGTGCAGATCACAGAGCTGTGGTGGCAGAGGGAGGCCTGAAAGACGTCCTGAAGCACACCGAGACCAAAACTGACGAAACTCAATCAGCTCCGACTAAGTTTTAATGGAAGTTTCACAGAAATCTTGTGAAAAAAGGACGTTTTATGTTCCCTTTCAACGTATGTATATATGTATATGTGTATGTATGTGTATATATATATATATATATATATATATATATATATATATATGTATATGTGTGTGTGTGTGTGTATGTATGTATGTATGTATGTATGTATGTATGTATGTATA
>JBAMYA010046812.1:0-10790 GCA_037176975.1 Arrhamphus sclerolepis | reverse complement strand
TAAAATTAGACTGGAACTAAAATGAAAGATTTGAGTCAGGTTTTGTTCATTAACTGTTGAACTGAATAAGATGGGGTGGGCTCAAGTTCAGAATAAACTGCAGAGCAATCTAGCTTGCAGTATTTCAACTCTGTGAGCACATCGGTGATTTGAGAACAATATCGCAGTAAATTACGTCTGAGTTAAGTGATCTGTTCTGATTCAACCTCTTCCTAGCAATAATTTTCACTTTTCTTTATCTCGCATCTCATAAAAACAAAACTTCCCGCAAGAGAAGATGTCCCTCTCCATCTGTTATTAATTCTCCAAAAACCCATCTGCCTCCCTGAAAATTGTGCACTGAACTTTTTGCCACAAAAAACTCTCATGACTTTAAAAATGACTTTACACCTTTTTCCTCATTCAGTGCATGAATCTCTATGAATATGCTAATTTTTAGACGTAACTACTGTAGAATGACTGATTAGTCTGCAGAACAGAGGGATGTGTCACCTTGTTTCATCTACAAATCAAGTGATGTCAGATTTTGCAACCCATGTCTATGCAAGCTGAAACCATCCATGTAATGAGGAAGTTAAGCTTATTTGAAGTTTACAAACGTGATCGATTCACTCAGTTACCATTTTGTTTAGAACAAAATATATACATACATACATATGAATATGTATATATATGGGTGTGTATACTTACCTTGATTCTTAATAAACACTCCTTACCTATTAATAATGTCCCCAGGACTTTGAAAAAATGTTAATAAAGCTATCCCATAGAATATTATTGTATATGTAACCGGGTGAAGTAGCTGGTCATGTGACTCAAAGGAGAGCTTTTGATAGCTGATGCTGGTCGTAGGGCTCCACGATGGCGCTCCACATGCAGCCAGCTGTCTGAAGGAGCTGAGCCGCTCACCAGCTATCATTCCAGGGCTCTTCCAAGTGGAATTATGCTGGGACCTGCTATCAATTATCTCGGCTGCCAGCCCTCGTAGCGGATCTGCTGTCTCAAATGTTGTTTCGGCTGCTACACGATGTGGCTGCTGCTGGTAGCGGGGCTAAGAAAGTGAGGTTGCTTAACCCTGAGCCAGAGGGCTCAGTTGAGCGGGTTTCAGAAACTGAGAGCTGCAGTAAATGAGTCTGTGAACTAATCCTGGTTGGGAGCAGTTTTACTTCAACATACCCCAAATTACTTTCTGTCTCCTCTCCTTCATGAAGCTGAAACAGGTTTACTTGAATCAGAAAACCGATCACGTAATGGTCATTTTGGAGACGTCTGAATGATGACATTTGCGTCAGTAAGATATATTGAGGATCTGAATAGTAGTAATAATTTAGTGCGGTCAAACACCTACTAGAGACACCCTGATTATTTTTTTAAGAGTGTTAGATCTTTTTTTTGTTACAATTTGCCAAAAAACAAACAACTGCATGTCTGCGTATCAACAGATATGGAGAGGCATAAACTAGGCTTAAGGTTTTAGTATTGAGGTTTTCTTTATGCAAGGAAAACAATAATGATCAATAGTTTTAAGTCTTCTGTATAAATGATGACATTCTAAGTGCTATTTTCATTTAATGTTACTATGAATAGTTTTGTTTTGATACCTTATTAAATGGAACATATGGAGGAAAAAAAAAGATTTTTTTGTTCTTGAGAACATATAAAGTATTTAGGAAAGTATAAAATCAAAACCTTTGAGATAACATGACTTTGTTGTGCCATTGGGGCCACCTAAGTCTCAGGATACACCATTTAGTGAGCTGAGGGTTTTGCAACACCACAAACTCAGATCAGAGCAGAACTATCCCACCTCCACATTTTCATTTTCATTCACATCTTGCAGCATTTGCTGTGACTTGGATGTGGGCAGTGCAAAGCTATGGGACCAGTTTCAAAAAAAGGCACAACCTACACAAGTAGGGTGTTGAGTTCAGTTGCAGAGTCCAGCCCCTAAAACCAGCTGCTTTGAAACAAAGAACAGAACTGGTTGAAAAAGGAATGATGCAGTATTTTTCTGTTACTTTGAACGAAGTATGAAAGAGAAACTTCAATGATACCTCAGTGTAAAGGTGATATGTACATGTACATGTCATAACTGATTTTAAAATGGTTGTGCCAGGAAGCTGCCAGTATCCGAGAACTCCTTATAGGATAATGCAATCGCTTCAGAAACAGTGTTCAGCGTGACCTGTACTCCAGATGATTATCAGCCAGCTGTGTATAATGAGCATGTAGGCTTTTTTTCCTGCTATTCTTGGCTCAATGACTTCTTTTACTTTTATTGTGAATAATTAAGTGCAACATTATGAATATTGTCCAGGAAAGGACATGGCAACCAATTTACATTTATTCCGCGTTTGTTCAAGTTACATGATACATGAGTTTCTGTTCACAGATAATCACTCTCAGCAGTTTCCCAGTCAGTTTATGTTATTTCGACCTCTTACAACAGGCTGCTGTTGATCAGAGGGATTTAACATCTTGGAGAACAACACAGCAGCATTAAAGGACAGGATTAAGTTCAAACAAATAAAAAAAAAAAAAAGAAGACTATGCAATGCCACAAGAATGCAGTTCTGAATTTGTGGTCGAAGCAGAAATAAGCCAAACATGTAATTTTAGAAATGTATTCCTATGCAGGAAACATAGTGAAAACAAACGGTGTCCATGCTGAGAGGCCTGTAGGGCTTTGCCAAGGTTCATTTACAGTAATGTCTAAGTTATGTCTTCCTAAAATCAGACATTATTTCAATTTGCTGCTTTACTTCCCTGAAAATGATACTTTTTGCTCCTCAGAATAAATTAAAGTAATTTCCTCACTTTATTGTAAAGACAGCTGTTCTTATGTGTGTGTATGTGTGTGTGTGTGTGTGTGCAACAGTGGCAGCAGATGATAGCTTTATATAACGACACCCCTGTGTGAGATACCCTTCTCTCTAACATGAGCCCATGCATATTTTTTCCAGCCTATGTAACTGTCCAAGTGGCTAAAGGTGCCAGTAACTTTAAAACCACAGGAAAATTGCATTTCAGATTCATAAATTCAAAAGTAATATGAATAACAGCAGATTGGAGGCAGGGAAAAAAAAGCTGTTTTCCCAACGACAGCAACTACTGAACTAAACGTAAAGATAATGACTGTTTCCACAGTCTTAAGTGCACCTGAAATTGCATCTCACCTTACCAGACAAACAGGCAGTTAAAATAAAGTTGCACTTGAACCTTGACGGCCACTTCATTTTTAATGGGCTACTCCCAAGAGCGTCTTCAAGTTATTTAGCGGTCAGTAAATGTGAGCGGTGGAGAAAAAGCACACGGAGCAGGCTGCATGTGGTTGCCTTATTGCTTTCAGTTTTGAGGCTGAACAGAGACTTTGCGTTTGCATCATCTGTTCCCTGTACTTGGTTGAGAAAGTGTGCATGAATGCAAATTCACGCACGCAGTCATGTTTTCTCATACACACACACACATACACACACTGTTAAGTCACTTGGCAGTGGCAGTTGTTCTCATAACATGCCTTCATTGCTGGCATTTTTCTGTGCTTCTAAATCTGGGTCTGTGTTTGTTGATGCAAAGGGTGGAATGGAATACTGTTCGTGTGTGTGTGGGTGTGTGTTTGTGCGTGTATGATGAATGGATCTCATCAAAGGCCACTTCTCGTCATCTCAAGCCATGTGGAGTGTATTTATTTGAATGTGCTAATGCCTTGATTCACACAAACGTCCATGGATGGTATTCAGCTGACTCTTCTCTTGCTCACAGTGTTTCCACATCTCTGTCTATCTTTCTGTCTCAGTTCACTGCTTTAACTCAGTTTCTGTTTTCAGTTCTTATGAAAGTGGAGTGGCAAAGGCTGAGTGTTGATAAAGCCTACCCAGAGCATCCTCCACTTAAGTGTTAATTACAAAAAATCATGAACAAAATCTCAGTGGTGACCCAGTAGTTTATTTATTCAGCTGGATCACTACGTTAAGTTTTAGGCAATTAGTGACAGAAAAAGATCTTCCTTACGTCTATAGAGTAATGCTACATTTTCTATTTAAGTCGCATTTCATTATTGTTATTTTTAATGTATCATAAATTTACATTTTATTCCAAGCTTGAACAAAAAAGTTGGTGGATACTTAACAGGTCTAAAATTCAACTGAAACATTTGAGCTCATGGGAAAGCACTCCACAGTATTAACAAATTATGAAAATCATTTGTTATTTACAAATTGTTGTTCATTTAATTATCCGTTGTTGTGACAGCATTAAAGGTGCCCTGAAAGTATGTTGAGTAAATCTAACTCATACTGCTGAGAATACAAGTCAACCATTTTTCAATCCTAAGTGAAGATGGTATCTATAATTTTCAATTTTCATCTTAAAATATATCAGAACTCACCCATGAGTAGCGAGAAGTTGAATGTTCTTTGAATGGAAGTCTTTTGGAGATAGAGGTTTTGGAGCCAGCACCTGGTGAACATTATTGAACTTTATTGGCTTCACTTCTCAGATCTGGTGGATCATGTCCATTGTTTTGTTTCAGTTCAGCCCAGCGATATGAAAAGCGGATGAGAGATTCTGTAGCTTCTATCAAACGACTCCTCTGTTAATTTTCTGCATAAATAAGGCTGAAATCATAAAAATGACTTTTTTTCCAATTTATTTTGGATGGCATTATAACAGTGTATCAGTACAAAGCACTGACTTACAAAATCTGTTAACACACAGTGTGTGTGATGTTTGTATTCATTTTTCAGACTTGCTGTTTTGTCTGGGAGCTGCTTTATTGTAAATTTGGGTGTTAATTTGAAGTATATGTGAGCACTTAGATGGAGAGAAGTTTAAAGATGTAAAAAAAATGTAGAGAACTGACAAATGGCTAACTAAGCTTGATTTACCCTACAGCACAAAAGTCATCATTATAACAGAATGTCCCACGCTAGCAGACTATATCATAAAACTATATCATAGCTGAGGCGAAGACTAAAGCAAAGCTTTACAAGAGAAGACTATTACATATAGACAAAGTTCTTTATCATCAACATTAACACATCAGACAGACAATGACAGAAGACAAAAAAATAAATGCTGACATTTTCTGAGTCGTTCAGGATGGACAGCATGTTAGAATGTCAATATCTGCAACATTTACTCTCGACATCCTGCAGATATTTTAGTGCCGGCTCCCCAGTAATATCTCTGGAAGATCACTGTGGGAGACAAAGTGCAAATATCGCAATTAATCTTCCTGAACATTTACTGCAGATGTGCCTGCTGGTAAAAGATGCTGCTTTATTCTTTTCTCCTGACCTGTATGTTGGTTTTCACTTGCTCGGTGATAAGGATGAGTTCAAATTAATGTGCTTATTGATTTCTTCAGTCATTAAGAAGCCTCACCTACCTATCCGGCACCATTGTACAGCAACTAAGGTCGAGCTTGTGGCTGTACAATCACAGCTGGAATGACATTACAAAATGTGAACATGATGAGGTTGCTGATGTCATGATAAAAGTAATTAATTCAATCTTAAGTACTTAAAATGCTTGGCTGGAATTAAATAGTTCATTTGCATCATTTGAAGGCATTTGAGTTCATCCTCTTGTAAATGTGTTATACACACATGTACACACATATATAATTTTTATTACAGGAAAAGCATGGGTAGACTGATGGTGGATGATTTGTTGAATTTGACGAGTGCATTAGAGCTACGTGAATGACTCAGCCTCTAACTATATCTGCGGCCTCTCAGCTTAACATGTCGCAGAGTTGAGCTGCTCCTCACTTCATCCACTGATCATGAGAGAAAGGGCAGAGGAGGTCTGTACAAGACTCCATGATACCAGAATTACCCCACTAAGGGATCTCAGCCAAGCTTCCCCACCAAACTACAGAGGCTGCAGCACAGCAAAGACAAAAATCACCATCGCAGAGAGGCAACTGCATACCTAAGTAATGTTTTTTTTCCTGTGATTATGTTTGAATTTTCAGTTATTGTGTACTGGCGGTGCCACGCTGCAGATGTTTTGTTAGTATGCTTCACACAGACTTGAGATTATAGTCTTGCATGCAACTCTGCATCCTCTGATTCTGCTTTGGCACTGCTGAATACAGATCACACACACAGTCTTGAAGTGGCATTTAACTGAATCCAGACATGAAGATGGACTTTTAAAAACTCATTTGTTCTTCTGTCCTGGTCTACCACATGCATTTAAAGATGCACTCACACAGGGCTGTGCAAATTCTTGGACATGCTTTTCAGGGACCCTGTCTTATGAACACACATTAATTCTCTTTAGATTTTACAGTATAGCTAACACAAGGACCTTGGACATACTGGGTTTTACTCTCAGCGGTTTTTAATTCATGTTGTTTGAGCATATTTAATGTTATACAGGTATGAAGCTGCCAAGCATACCTTAAAATAAAAAAGCAATGATCAGCTGGTAGGACCTCCAGTTAGGACCAAACATGGTGAAAATGCATGTAGCTACTATGCTGTACATAAATGGAATAAACTTACTGTTGATATTAAATGTGCACCAACTTTAGACACCTTTAAAATTAAGCTGAAAACTGTTTTATTTAGTCTAATTCTTCTGCACTGTTTTAGTCATTTATTCTAAGCTGTTTCAGAACCTTTTCTGTCCAAATATGGGTGTTTTTTTTAATTATACATTTAAATTGCTGTTTTTATTCATTGTAATTTTTTTCTTTCACCCTAATGTCTTTTAAAGCACTTTGAGTTGCCTTATGTGTATGAAATGTGCTATACAAATAAACTTGCCTTGCCTTGCTTGTGTACAAATTTTGGGGGTGACAGTCCAAATATTTATTTGTGACTCACACCACACACCACAACCCTCGGCCCTCTTTTTTTTTTTTTTTTTTTTTAAAGTAAAACGTTTTGGTTTTTTTCAAATGGCATAATCAGATTCCAAAGTTTTATTTATTGAGAAGCAACTATTTTTTTTCTTACTATTTATGATAAAGCACATCAAGCTAAAATTAACACAGAGGCAACTGTTGATGTTAAAATTACATCCATTCATCCATTATTTATTCGTGTTTACACCCTGGACAAGTTGCAAGTCAATCACAGGGCCACTGTTAAAACCTTACAGTTGTTGTTTACTGTAATTTATTTACTTAAATTTTCATTTTGAGTGATGTTAAAATCACATAAAATAAAGACTTGAGAAATTACAGTAAACAACAAGTGTCAGGATTTCCACAACTATTCCTAAAGGCTCCTGTGCACTGCATCATTTCTTCCCACTATAAGATCAATACATCTGACAATGTACTACTCACACTAAGAAGAGAAATATGAGAATGTGAATCTAACAATATTGTTACTTTTTTCTTTAGGTTAGTGTCATGTTGTATTATTAATTACATGTCATGTCATGTCATGTCGCGTTTTAATTTGCTAGAGATTAGACAGAAATTGTAGGATTTTTGTCAGAAAAGCATGTATTGAGATGGCTGTCTTATGATGTCCATTATGCATTACATATTACCAGCAGTATGGAGCTAGAAAAACAAATTGTTCACGATTCTTTTCGGTGTTACTTGAGCTGCCCTTAGGAGCTGCACAAAACTAAAAAGGTAGTCTGGGTAAGCCTGCCAGACTTGATTGCAAATATAAACTCACTGAAAAAACAAAAACAAACAAAAACAAACAAAACAATTACAAATCTTTCTGTTCTGCAGTGCTTAAGTTATGAAGAACTAAGTTTCCTTAATGATTCTTTCTGAAAACTCAAATATCACAGCCTGTTTGTCACACCTCTTTCTGTACTGTTACAGGATGTTTTTTTCTTTGTTTTGAATCTGTGTTTGTGTTCTAATAGGCAAAAAGACATTGATTTCCACACATGGTCACACGAGCGTGTGTGCAAACACAAGTGCACATAACATTCCTCTAAATTCATAGGCCAGTCCCTATATCTAATCCCAGGCCTTTAGCAAGACAAAGAACTCCGTTCTCCCTACGACCACTATGCTAATCTACCCTCCAAACTACAAAGGCACTCCAGTCGACTGCTCCCTGCTCCTACAAGGATTATCATTCCCTTATTGAACCGGCTCTTATGTGACTCAAGAAGAGCAGAAAGGGAGAGGTACAGCGTGAGGTTTAGGGGAGCAAAAGGCATAACACACTTGAGTTTATTTTTCTTCTCTGATCTAAAAGTGTGATTGAAATGTTAATATCTGTACGCTCCTGCCCCATACGCTCCACTCAGATAAATTTCTCTATCTGACAATGAGAAGAAAGAGGACAAGGGGTTTGCAAAAGAACTAAGTAGATGAAAAAAGTGAGACAGAGAGACTGGAATGTGGGAACAGCCTGTAAATGCAGCCCATGTAATTGCCAAAGTAATCCTTGTAAAATAACCCAGCGAAGGTGGTATTTGTATGCAAAAAGATATATGTGTGTGTCTAATTGACGCTCGTGGCATAATGAAAGACTTTGGTCTTCCGCTGCTTATTATTTATTGTGCTAGTCTGATTCTCTAGAGTTACTTGAGCTTCCAGTTTATTAGTCAACCCTGCCTTTGTCTTCAACTCCAGTCATTCACGTTCAAAAACTTGAACCTTTCAGGGGGACAGTACGAGGGCAAAGTGTCACAGTGCAGCTTTAATCGGATGAGACTCATGTCAGAAACTTCAGTGGATTAGCAGCCAAGTCTCGGACAGAACAGGCTATTCATGAGATCTACATCACTGTATCTCACAACATTTTTTTTCAATCCCACAGGCTTCTTTTTTTTGTCTCGGTGACCTTTATACAGACCGGGGCCAGCGATTTTGTCGGCTCTCTGCAGTTAAACATACTTCCATGAACGCACACACGACATAGACCACACAGGCCACGGCAACGGCCATATACCACCCTTAATGTCTGAACGCAAATAAACATCCTGATTGAGACATTAATCAAGAATAAACGGGAGCATGCATACACACATACACCCCGCCCCTTTATTGTTTTGCAAATTAATTAGGCCACTGCTCAACAGGCTCAGAGTTTTAATGAGCAGAGCTATAGAAAAGAAGGTGGAAATGCAAGACAGAGCTGGAGAGAGACAAGCAGTCTGAGAAAAAAAGAAAAAGAAGAGCAGGCTGGATGTCATTTGCCCTGACTCCACCGAAGAGGTTAACAACACTCTTGGCAAAGCTGCACTGACCATGGCTAGAACATTTCTCAGATAATTCAGTAAATATCACTCATCTGCCTGGGAAAAGTCACATTTGAATAAATACCAGACAGGAGGCTTTATAAAAATAAAAAAAAATGTGAAAGATGTTTTTATTACACTTTCCCCAAATTTTGAAATGTGAAATTTTAGACTGACTTCAGACTGTTTTTGAAGGTTAGTTTGCATTTTGTGTAGCTGCTATCATCAAAGGTTTCTGAAAGGTCACACGGCAGAAAACTATATCTGTTTAAAAAAAAACAAAAAAAAACATAGGTATCTGTATCTTATAATATGAAAAGGACCTAAAACCAAGCCAAGTCAGTTTATTTCTATAGCACATTTAAAACAGAAGTTGACTAAAGTGCTATACAGGCTGAAACAAATAAAAATCCCAAAGTCAACGATAAAAGGAAACAAATAAGTCTATTAAAACAAACAAAAAGAATAAAACAGAACCATAATAACATAGATAAAATCAAACAAAATAATATGAATATATACACACATTAAAAACCAAGTTATGGTGCTCAAGCTGGAGGATTTTTTTTATTTATTTTTAATTTTTTTAAATAATGGTTTAAAATGACTGGTACTCTGAGCATATCTGAAATATAAAAGGCAAACAGCTCCAAAACTTGGAAGAAGCAACAGAAACATTTATTCTTTTAAATTTAGATCTGGGAACTGTCAAGAGCAGTGGTTGTGGTTGCTTGATCTCAGTGCTCTGACAGGACTGTGAAAGGTTAAAAGCTCTGTAAGTAAGGTGGTGCTTCGCTGTTAAGACTCTAAATAACAAACAACAACATTTTAAATTGGGTCCGCAGTTGTTCAGGACACCAGTGAAGTGAAGCCAGCGCTGGAGTGATGTGCTCACGTCAATTCTTTTCTGTCAGAAGGTGGCCTGCTGCGGTCTGAACAGTGTGTAAATGAAGGAGCAGTGACTGATCAGAGAGTTGCAGTAATCCAATCAACAGGTGATGAAAGCATGAATAACTCGCTCTAGATTTATAAAGAAAAGAAAGAAAGAGGGAGCGACCTATGAACCCTATGAATCCTATGAACCCCCATGTTAAAACATCCAACTTGTCAGCGGAAATAAACATATTTACAGCCTGGTTCAAAATATAATTGTGACCTCCATAAATTGTAGATTACAGATTATAGACTTAACATCCTTGACAACTGTGCAGGGGCAGTTTTTCTACACCACATCAGGAAAAAATGATACAAAGCAAATATATGCATAAACAGGGGCCTTGTTTTTTGATGGACAGCCAGCTGCGTAGCGATTAACACTGCCTTGACCTGAATTCTGTGCTGTGAATAAAATACTTACAGTGTATAGTGTTGAAAATTTCTTACTTTTCAGACCCAGCATTGGAATGTGAATTTTGTTCTCATTTTCTATAGTTCCAGATTAACTGATCAGTATTACACTTGATATTGGTAATATCATTAATGTTATGGTGTTAATAACATTGACAATAATAATACAATACAATTATTTTTGACAGCGATTAATTTTATTTTACATATTACATATCATTTTCTGTTATTGTGCTATTGTTCATTTTCTTTTATTTTCATTTCAC
>JBAMYA010046811.1:0-10790 GCA_037176975.1 Arrhamphus sclerolepis | reverse complement strand
CGGAAGTTATTTATAACAATTTTATCTCAAAATATTGTTTATGGCATAGTTATATATTTCTCTGGTTCTGAAAATCTCTATCATTAATGTACACTATGCTGTATAGTGTTGTCCAACCTGCAAGTTGCCCTTTAAAACCAACAAAATCAACTAAGAAATGAATAGGTACATAAATGAATGACTATACGATTAAAATAGAATAAATAAAACAGTTCAAATAAATAAATAAATAAAATTCAGCTATAAACCAAGTTAAAAAGGTAGGTCTTGAGCTTCTTTTTTAAAAATGTCAACAGTTCCTGCAGACCTGAGGTCCTCAGGTAGGCTGTTCCAAAGTCTTCGCCTTGCCATAGGTTTTAGTCCTGACTTTGGGTACAATCAAAAGGCCAGTACCTGAGGACCTCAGGGTCCACGAGGGCTCATACTTAAAGAAGAGGTCCGATAAATAAGAAGGCCCAAGACCATTAAGACAGGATGTTTTTCTATGTTGCATTTGAGTTTGTTTGTATGCCAGCCGATAACACACTCCTGTGTGTTTTAGTGTGCTGATTGGTATCTATTTACTGCCTCTGAGGAGTTTGGCAAAAACCAGCTGCACACTGATACAGATTGTTAGTGTCACACATTTGAATTCATTAATAAGGTGCATGCTAAAGCGCCAAATTGCTAGTCTGTACGGGCTCCTTATGAGGTGTGACAGTCAATGCTGAATAAACAGAGCACCATAATGAACATTTTTAGTCAACCGGTAATCTTCAGATATAAACCTATGGGACGTTCATAACAATTACAAAACAAAGTTGCTTCTACAGTTACTACTACTTATGTACTGTATTAAGAAGGAAGACGTAAAACAACTACAGGGTAATGACTAAACTTTCTTTAGGGACTTAAATTATATTAATTGAAGCAGTTTGAGTGAGATGGGAAAACGGCAATCACTGTTAGCTTTTGGGGCAACAGACCAACATCAAAATAACAAGTGGGATGGCTTGTCAGAGGCTTAAAATAGCATATGACCATGTGGTTAAGGTCCCTACAGACAAACCAATGTAAATTTAACTTTGTATGTGAATAGAAAATTTATAAAAATATATTTCCTTCTGGTTATAGCCAACTTGTTTGACAGTAACTATCCTTCTGCAGAAGTTGCAGGTTTGACTCCCACCTTGTGACCATTTGTTGCATGTCTACACTGTAAATGATTGCTGTAAATTTACAGCAGGATTCCAACGGTATTAGGCTGTTATTTTAAACTACACCCCTTTACTATTGACACACATACAAACAAATCTGTTAATTTACCTTTTTTTTTTTTTTAACAGAACTATAATGTATTCCTAAAATACAGCACTTTACCCTTGATGAATCATCCATTGTATCTAAATTACAGTAGTTTTGAATTCTGGGAAGGGCAATTCACCTGAACAGCTGGGACTGTTTTCTTCATCCATCCCCATCTCGCTTATTATTTGGTAAGTCAATTTTATTCAATCTATAAATTGGTTCAAAGTATATCAGTGATCTATTCAATTTGTTTGCATTAGCTTGCTGAATAGGTGCACGTCATGATAGAAGAAATGCCGAAGAAGTAGACAACACAAGAAACTCATAATTCACCTGTGGACACCTATTTTGCCAGTTAATTCATTAATAATGCCTTAATAGTGTCACTAAATAGAATATGGAAGTAATTTCAACTGTTGAAGTAACAGTAAGACTTCTGTTCGTACCACTTATTGAGTGGTACGCTAATTTGCCAGTGCAGATTATAATTGTAATAGTACAGTGATAGCCTAGTAATTTACTTGTTCAGATCTGTGGAAAGTGTCTTTTTTTGCATTAGGCTATCGTTTTTTAATTAATGGAATAATGCGTCTCACAAGAATACAGTAGCAGAGCAACAGAGATTGAATGGTTTAAAATGATTTATTTTTGTAGCATATTTGCCTTGATATCTCGCGTTTAAAATGGTTGTTTTTTTTGTTACAGCAATTGAGTACCATAGTTTTTATTACTTATTCTATTTTTTCTATAATTTTATGTTGATAACTCAGAGTATAAAGAGTAATTGTAATTACTGGATCCCGCCAGGAGGGAGAGCATAGAGGAACACCTCACCTTCTCATCATTACACAAAGAATCCATCCATCCATCCATCCTCTATACCTGCTATTTCCTGTGCAGAGTCACGGGGGTCTGCTGGAGCCTATCCCAGCTCACTTCGGGTGAAAGGCAGGGGTCCACCCTTGACAGGTCACAAGTCCATCACAGGGCCACATGTAGACATACAAAGAATTCATCTTTCTTCAAAGTTTCTTCTTTTCAGGGCTTTTAAAGACACGTACCAGACCATTTTACTGCTGCCCTGCTGATCATAGTAAACTGACTTTTCCTGTTCATCACATTACACAATCAATTGTTAATTTTTCCTTAAACACTGAAACAGGTATGCCACATGCCACATCTGTGCACATCAGTATGGTACCTCAGTAGTGTGAGACAAAAACTCATAGGAGTCAAGGAAGTTCTTGCTCTGGGTGAAGATGTGTTGTCTTAAGTCATCCAGCTTCTGATGGCTCATTTCTCAGAGTCCATTGAAGGACTCATTCTCATTGCAAATGTAAGTTTCCTTTTTGAACACATACACACAGAATTTATATATGCCATGCCATATAATGACTCATCTTATCACTTCACTTTGTATTTTGCTTTCTATGTCCCAGGGATCTGCCACTACAGATAAGATTGAGAGAGCAATCTTAATACCTGCAACTCCTCGTCTGATACTTGGTAACAAAATTTTCCATTAAAGTATAATCCAGTACCAATGATGTGGGCAGGCGGAGTGCTGAACAAGTGCCTCCCCACATCCACATCCATGGATGAGCAGCCCCTGAGCAAGGCACCTGAAACCCCCACCGGCCTACCGCTCTGGGTCCAGCAGCCCAGATGGGTCAAATGCGGAGGGATGAATAGTAAAAATAAATATAAATAATATACTCAGTATATTCATCCCTTTAACACTCAACACACTTCATTTCAAACATGGACTCAAAACACACAGATTTGAAAGGAAAATTCTATATTCATATATTATTTAATTTTTCAGGCGCTTCATTGGCATAAACGCTGAGAGAGGCACCAAGGTTGGACGGGAGAAAGCTGTTTCAAAGAAAACTGGGAATGTCACAGCCAAAAAGACAACACCAGTAAATCCACGTGTGTCCACTCTGCTGAGGAGGCTCATGGAGTTTCAGGGGAGTGAGTTCATTTAAAATGCTGAGTTTACTCAATCCCGTTATTTATATATATATATATATATATATATATACACACATACATATCAAAATCTATTTTGTGTCATCTTTTTAACTCTCTCCATCTCAATCTCATCCTCCTTTCTCATTACTCCCTGATAGAGTAGAAAGTCTGAATTCATCTCCCATTCTCCATATATATAATTTTTTATTTTTCATTAATTCTTTTACTCAACTTGTATTGTTTCTGTCATTTTCTGATATTTGTATTCCGTTTCTGAACCTACACACACTCACACACACGCGCACACACACACACACACACACACAACTGTTCCAGGATGTTTTGGTTGGCTGAGGGGTTAGTTCAAGGTTTAGGATCTCTTTTATTTGGATTTTCATGTTCACAGTTTAATAAAAAAGAAATAAGGGGTTCACATGCTGGTTTTTATGTGAGAAGATGTAGTGAAAATTACTTTAGACCCCCCCCTCCCCCTTCCAGTGGGCCTTACTGTAAGCGTGTCAATATTTCTTTGCCTAAAAGTTTAGTATTTAGTAATGATTTTTCTTTTGCACTAGTTTCATGCAATGACGTGTATTTTCATAATTTTTGAAAATAATAAGTGCAATAAGAAGCTGTGGATTTTTTTCCTCACGCACTGCAATTACATGATGAAAATCTGTGTTTTAGCTGTTCTTGATTCACAAAGAACATTTTGTTGTGATTATACCGTAGACTTTGTGAAGGATGACAACTTCTGTGTTTAAAAATACATTAACTGTAAAACATTGTGAACATAATTGTAAAAACAGGTCCACAGTATTTTTACTTTAACAGTACAAAACTATAAATTTTAACAACTAACCTACATGTTAATTATACAGTAACATAATGGCAACCCTGCTGCCAGTCCTTTACTGTTATTTTACAGGAACGTCATAAAAAAGGTTAATACTGTATTTTTTTTTATTAATAGTATAAACCTGTAAATTTTAACAACAGTAAATAAATGTTAATTTTACAGTAACATAATGGCAGCCCTGCTGCCAGTTCTTTAGTGTTTTTTCAGGAAAATTTATAACAGTACTCATTGTCGATAAAGGTCACTGGAGTCAAAAATACCTTCTTTTTTAAAGAAGAAATTGACCACTGATGTTACACAAAGTACTGTCTATAGATTAAAAAAAAAAAAAAAAAAGGAGACGAGCTCATGGCCTCTGCCTCCACAGCAGTGGATTGGTACCTATGTATTTATGACAAAATAGCCAGCTTTGCATGCTCAGTGCCACAGACAAGTTTCAATTTAAAAAGCACATATATTTTGTCCACTAGATGCTATTTGACTTTGGACCCTGGATCTTAGCGTTAAGGCGATGCTGTAGCTACGGTGTAGATGTGAACCAATCACTGTATATAATTATGGACGAAGCCTGCCCATGGGTTTCTACAGAGAGTTTTGAAGCCCAGTTTTCCTCGAACTGCGCAGCACCATGTTGCAAAGAGGTGGGACAAAGCTGTCAAAGTCAACGGCAGAGCCAATGGCGAACGCTCTTTCAGGCACATCAATTTAATCCATACATCTGATTGGTTAGCTTTATTGCCTAATATGAATGTATCTGAAGTGGTGCAAAAAAAATTAAAGTGTGCATCACACTCCAGTGTTGGATTCATTTCAACCTCACATGATCACATGACCTCAAAAATCCAGAAAATGTTATTTTGTAAGTGTGCAAATGTAATTTTGAGTGTCAACTGCAAACAAGAAATCTGATGAACCTTTGAATTTTTACTTTATGCCTGTTTCCCCCTTTTTATGCTTTAGAAAGAAGAAATAGAGGGAAAACAAAACAAAAAGAAAACAAACAATTTCTGGGCATGCCTCTGTCCTCTCTGGGCCTGGGGTCATTGTCTCATAAATCCACATTTGTAATTCATTCTGGAATTCATGGGCACCATGTCCTCAGTGCTAAAGAGGAAAGAGAGAGAACATCTGACTTGTTAACAATGCGCAGCTAAAAGCCAGGATCAGTGATGGCACGAGGTTTGCACATGGCATGAGTAACATGCACATTTGTGCAAACACCTTTAAATCTCTATGATATATGCAGGTTTGGGAGGACCATATGCTGCCATCCAGATGCCTTTTCCAGGAAAGGTCTTGGAACAGTAATTTCAGCGAGACAATGCCAAAGCACATTCTGCATGTACAATATGGCTAAAAAATAAATGATTCTCTCTTGTTTTGAAAGGAATTTAACTGTTTTAACTATTTGGTGTTGCATAATATTTATTTTAGTAGGATTTGAATTAAACTTAGTTGGGTGTTACTTTGTGGATTTGCGATGATGCAAATTTAAATATTTATGTTGTAATCTCTAAGGCAGGAGCATCAATCTCGATGTCATTCTGGGCTGCATCATCACCATGGTTACCTTTAAAGAATTCTTTACTTGCTCTCAACCAGCTGTGTTGTCCGATTTTACAAAATTTGCTAATTTTATACGACTTTTGTAAAATCACAAACTTTTTGTCAAAGAAAAAAAAGATAATTGTGGTAAAAAATTGTGAATTTCATAATATTAACTTTTCATTAAGAAGAGAATCTTTGTCATAAAATCTCAAATTAAAAAAAAAAAAAAATTCAACTTTTATCTAAATAATTTGTACTAAAATTGTATTTTCCTTGTACAAAACTGACATGACTTTTTATTGGATAATCACACGTCATACATTTAGTTTAAAAAAAAAAAAAAAAAGTATATTTTACAAACTCGCTTTGACAAAAAAAAAAAAAAAAAAAAAATTGTTGTACAGTCTTTTCCAGATGTTTGCTAAATCGTGACATTTTGACGTAAACCAGCTGCTCAACGGTCTCCTGGCTGCTCTCAGTCATTTGAGATTTTTGATGTCAGAGCCACATCAAATGGGAATCAATTGAAATTTCCTCAGCAATGATCTAGTTATAATTATATGGTTGTCTGCGTGCTCTTGTGGGCCAGATAAAGCTCTTCAGCTTGATTCACGTGCTCTAAGGTTTTCTTAGGAGGTCTGCAAGCGAAGACACCAATGTACTGTGAACCATGAAGTGCAAAAGAAGCCACCAATAGAGATTTCATTTCGTACATCTTTATGCATTCATTGTGCAGGAGTGACATTTCCATCTTTTCAGCAAAACTTCTCACTTCCCACGAGTCGTCTTTCCTCACGTGCCTGTGACCACCCAGTCCTCCGAGACGCCGTCAGCCCTGGGATGAGATTAGCATAAACCTTGAGCTGTGCACATTCACGGCACAAACTGTCAGAAGCGCCAGCAACAAGGGGATGCACACTGGATTTTTCAAAGCCCCATTATCTTCCTGGATGCTGGGCGGCGAGATAAACCAAATATAGAGTGTGAAAGTGGGGTTGTCGTTAGCGATGAGGCTGGCAGTGGCGTTGGTGGGATGCACGTTTTTTTTTCCCTCTGCCATTGATTCCAGATGCCTTCGGTGTGCCAAAGACAGCCACCTGCCACCCGCCCCTCCTTCCCACCACTCTCTGCCAGCTTGACACAACCATCTGCGCATTTGTTTGGCAGCCTCTCCCTCCCAGTCAATTTAAATTCTCTTCATTCCTTCCAGTTTCTGCTCCCAAGGGGGCTGTGTCAAGGTACTGGAGTCCAAGAAGTTCCCCGAGGATGCCTGGGAACTGGCACAACAGTTTGTAATTCTTAAAATCTACCCCTAGCAGTCTGTATTCCATTAACATTTATTAAAACGTATCAGAGGCCTGAGAGGGCGCACTCAGAAAAATACAGCTATGTAGGAGTATGCATCTGTTCATCTTCATACTGAGTTTTACATCTCCTGCAGACAAAGTTGTGATCTAATTTCAGTTTATTTCTATGGTGCATTTAAATGAGGGGTGTCAAACTATTTCATCATAGGCCACATCATCACCATGGTTACCGTTAAAGGGCGGGTTATTCTTTATTTTCTCAACTAGCTATGTTGTCACATTTGCCGCTAGTTTCTGGACTCGGTTGTAACAATAAATGAATAAAAACAAAGATTAATTAAATTTATTTTTTTTTTTTAAATGTCAAATTTCACAAAATGTGCTCTCCACCTCAGTTATTCTACTTTGATTTCAGAAGAAAATCAAAGATGTAGTCGCTTTGAAATTTCCTCAGAAATATTACAAATAAATGATTGTCTTTGCACGCTTTTGCATCAATCTTTATTTATATAGCACTTTTCATACAATTGTAGTCCAAACTGCAATATAGGAGAATGATTTAGTAAGAAAAACAACTGATGGTGAGTCTTTTGACATAAATGGGAAGATGGCACATTAGTTCCGTCTGCTAACAAGGAATAAAAGTAGTAAAGAAATCATGGTATGACCACATCTGTCATTACCTGCTTAATGCAAACTGTCTAATTGATTTCCATCATAATATTCTGTCATAACTCATTGTCCTTCTCATATTAATTACAGCTGTTTAAAATTCTCAAGGCAATTTTTATTGCCAATCTAGTCGCCATCGTGCCCTGGAGCGCTCCCTCTTCAATATTTCATCAGAAGCTATGTGGATACCATCAACAGAGTTTTTTCTTTTCACCCCAATCTTCTCCGGATCCGTAAATCCTCCAGATCAAAACCAGTTTGGACATAAAATGCCAACATCAGATAAACAGACGTTGATGAAATAATTACATCATGTCCTCATTTATGTCATGAAAATTAAGCCAACTTGCAGAAGCGGCTTGTGAAAAAGTACAGCCCATAAATGAATCATTCATTGAACTTTTTGTGATTGATTTTTGTATGAAAAGATTAGTTTCACGGTTTTGTGGTGAGCATTTTGTAGCTCAATCATTTGAACAATACTGATTCAGTTCATTGAGTTTGCAGTCCTTTATTTATGTACAGCTCTCTTAGAGTCGAGGTCTGGACTTTGACAGCTCCATTACAACACCTACTTTTTTTTTTTAAACACTCATGCTGCTGCAGATTTGCTGACATGCTTGGAATCATTGTTCTTTTGCATGACCCAATTTTGACGAAGCTTTGGCCGTCAGATGGCCTTGCACTGAACTCTGGAAAAGTGCAGCACGTGGTGAGTTTGTGGGTGACTCAAGACTACAAGGTCTTTGGTGCAAAACAAGCCCAAATCATCACCCCTCCATCGTTCTTAACACGTAACACATACAATGTGTTCCTGTTTCTGCTTTTGTCTCACCCGTCCAAACGACTTTACTGCAGGAGCCTTGTGTATGGTTTAGGTCCAACTTTGTAAAATGCTTTTTTTATAGAGAGAGAGATTTCCCCTTGGCAATTCCTCCTAACAAGCCATGCTTGGTCAGTCTTTATCCAGTTGAAACATCATGAACTTCTACACTAACTGAGGCCTGGAGAGGCTGCACGCTGCAGGTCGCCAGTCCATCGCAGGGCACGACATCCATGATTTCCAAAAACAATTTTAAATGTGGACTCGTCAGACCACAACACACTTTTACACTTTGCATCAGTCCATCTCAGATGACCTCAGGTCCAGAGAAGCCAGGAAGTGTTTCTGGGTGTTGTTGATATCTGGCTCTCTCTTTGCATGGTAGTTTTAACTTGCACTTGTAGATGTAGAGACGAACTGTGTTAAGTGACAGTGGTTTTCTGAAGTGTTCCTGAGCCCATGTGCAAATATCCTTTACAGAATGTTGGTTTTCAATTCAGTGCTGCCTCAGGGGTCAAAGGTCACAGGTGTTAGATGTTGGTTTTCAACCTTACCACTTATGTACAGAGATTTCTCTAGATTCTCTGAATCTTTTGATGATATCATGGTAGATGATGAAATCCCTAAAGTCCTTGCAATTGTACATTTAGAAACATTGTTCTTAAACTGTTGGACTGTTCGTTCACTCAGTTGTCCACAAAGTGGTGACCCTCACCCCATCCTTGCTTGTGAACGACTGAGCCTTTCAGGGATGCTCTTTTTATACCCAATCATGACACTCACCTGTTTCCAATTAACCAGTTCACCTGTGGAAGGTTCCACACAGGTCTCCAGGAACATTCCTCAACTTTCCCAGTCTTTTGTTGTCCATGTCCCAGCTTTTTTAGAACGTGTTGCAGGTATCAAATTCAAAATGAGTGAATATTTGCACAAACACAAACAACAGAACAAATAAGGTTTATCTGTTTAAACATTAAATATCTTGTATTCAATTGAATAGGCTGGAAAGGATTTGCAAATCTTTTTTTTCTGTTTTTATTTATGTTTTACACAATGTCCCAACTGGATCTGTAGAACATTTCTGATTAAATTTACTGACATTAAAACGTGGATTAACTGAGGTGGAGAGCTGAGAAACCACTGAGCAGCTGTTTTATGTCAAGAAATTATGATTTAGCAAATGTTTGAAAATGATTTTACAACAAAATATGATTCTAGAACAAGCAATTGAAATAATAATAATAATAATAATAATAATAATAATGATAATAATAATAAAAATAAAATTGTAATTTTACGTGTCAAAATGTTGCAAAATGTTGATATTTTCCAAGAAAAAACTATAAGTTTATTTTAAAATGTCACAATTTTGTTAATTTGTGGGAAAAAAGTCTTAGTTGTTGGGAAAAAAAAGTCTTAATCTTTCAAAATTGTCAATTTTACAACAAAATGTACTTTTGTTCAACACTTTTTAAAATTTGTGATTTTACATGAAAAACAATTGTGATTTTAGTGTAGAAGTTTCTATTTTTATGACAAAAGGTTACAATTTTTTTGAAGTATGAAGTTTCATGACAATTAACTTTTATGAAAAAAAACGATGTGATGTGTTGTAAAATGGCAAATATTCTCCATTTCCCAACAAACTTTGTTCTTATAAATGGCAAAATTATTTAGAAAATATATATATAATTACTGAAGAAAACAAAATTGTGAGTTTAGTACCAAAGCCCAATTTTTATGATACAAATAACAAATTGAGAGAAATTTGATATTTTATGCCAAAAAAGCACTTTTTTTTAAAATGACAGACTCCAGGAACTAGTGTGAAATATAAGCAACATAGCTGGTTGAGAAAGTAAAGAATAATCGTCACGTTAACAGTAACCATGGTGATGATGTGGCCCAGGATTAAATAGTTAGACACCCCTGATCTCGTCTGAAAGAGCCTTCAAACACAGAAGTTCACTAGTAAATCTATCTATCTATTAGGGGAGGAGCCAAACCCGAATACGGTATTCGGAAAGGCACAAATAATGTGTTTTTTACGAAAACTTATTTCGAACAAATACTTTAAAAAATATTGCATTCGGGAACAAGAAAAACTTTATATCAAAAGCTGCATTTCCTCATGAGACCACAGTGACTCATGAGGATGAGTGAGTGACATTCAGGAGTCGGGGGGTGGAAGAGGTGACTCACAGGCTGCTCCACACAGCAACAGAGAAGAAAAAAAAAAGATTTTTGTACCTTAACTGGATTCCGGAGGCAGTTTATAACTTTCGGGAAGCGGAGTTTGATCGGGAGATTATTCCAT